>JAOXYL010000105.1:7689052-7699663 GCA_028564955.1 Terapon puta | reverse complement strand
GGGGGTGTTTGGCGGATCCGTGCGGGAGGAAAGTGCGCCGCTCAGCGCAGCCGGGAGAGAGGACGAGGAAGAGCCCGGCCTGGTAAAACCTGGGCCGGACTTCAGAAGCAGGACTAAGCGAGCCTGGATTCTGCTGCGGGGAACAGATTTAGTGACGAGAGAGAGAGAGAGAGAGAGAGAGAGAGAGAGAGAAACCCGCGCCGGTGATTGCGCAGTGATACTTATTGGAGATGTGCACACAACAGCAGAGGTCCCCACAAGGACGTGATCGTGAGGTGGTGTAAAAAAAAAAAGGGGGGGGGGGGGGGAGAAAGAAAGAGTCAAATGCAACACAATCTGAGTTCACAGAGCTCCTGTGGTGCAGGTGAGCGCCTCCTCCGCGGATGCTGACGGTGGAGCGGGACCTGCAGCTCTAACGCACATGGGGTTTATTTACAGAGCTGAGCGGATTGGAGACGTGAGGAGGAGACGCACGCGCACACGCACACACACTGTACGTCTATTTACATGCGATCGTGTGCGTGTGTGTGTGTGTGTGATTTAAATATCCGCAGCAGCTTTCGTGCTCCGTGCGCGACTGAAGCACGCCCTCCGCCTGCTTCCTGTTTTTTGCTCACATGATGAGAGAGATCGAGGAGCAGAGACTCTGCTGATTTTTTTTTTTCATGTTTGCTGGAAAGAGAGAGGGGAAGCGTGAAGCCTGCCGCAGTCGCAGATTACAGCCGACAGTCAGATTATTTGGAATTGAAGAGGGAAATTTTGTGTTGTGTTACCCAGGCAGACCTGTACTAAAACTAAAACTTCAATGACTCCGGCTTCTAAGTTGAATCACTTAATGCACAGACACAACTTGAAATAATGAGTGCTTTTCATGTTTTGGCATTTTTGTGGTTCCACTGTGCTCCTCCTGCCTAAAGAAATCTGTCCAAGCCCAACCAAATTATCATGGATTTACACGACAGTCTCCCACATAACATTGTCTGATCCCAAGACAGGGTGAACGAACAATGCAAATTCATGCACTTACAGTGAGCCTGCCCGTATACAATGACAGTGAGATGCAACCATGAGAAAATAGTTTTATTGTTCTTGGAATGTAACATGTTTGGTCAGCATGGTTTTAAAAAAAAAAAAGGAAGAGAAAAAGAAAGAAAAAAAATCACTGTGGTGTTACACAACAACAGTGGGGAGTGGTTGTGCGCAACAACAACACGCCCATTCATTCAACAACACACTGAGCATCCAAACAGTCTCCGCTCCCCGACACACAACCGTGCAAGTGTAAATGAGACGCTGTAAGAGAGGCAAACTCCTACAGACTCGTCCTGTTCGGGGACAACCGCACTTTAAGATGATTTATGGATGTCATACATTTCACATACTCTCATTTTATCCCTTAAACATGCTATAACAGTCAGTGTGTCTTTTTTTGGTATCTTTGGTCTGTCATTGTCTCAAAGGGCCTGAATCTGCACGACATGCAACAACCTCTATCCAAAAATATTGATACAAGGCAGTTTTGACCTCATGAATGACAGATTACTTGTGGACAGTCCCTGAATTGATATGTCAAGGCTTCAACATTTTCCTATAAAGTCTGAAAACTGAAGACCTAGCATGAAATTTTACTGTGCTTAGGACACATGCTGCCACTGGGTGAAAGTATGTTGACATATTACTTAACTTCAGATGTTAGACCAGAAGTTATTTGGTAGGGTGAGAACATATTACAAACATGTATCAATCACTTTGAATATTAAAAAAAAAAAAGTTGTTCACCCAGCAATTTTGATTAATACATTCAAAAAAATCTGAAAAATAAAGACCTTAACACAGACGGCAGAATCTTAAAAAGTGACCTGTTACTTACTTGAGTAGTAAAGCGGAAATATTTGTTAAGTTGAACAAACTCTGCAAAACACGACATGCAAACAATGATCCGTTTACATTTTGATGAGTAAAACCTCAAGGCATCCTTATGCAGTTAACCGAGAGTAACATTATTGAAGGCACTCATTATTCTGTGCATTGGTCTTCTACCCAGCCACACAGTGTGCTGCAGAGTGACCGTGAGGGCTTCTTGCACCATCCAGCACCGGCACAGTAGGTCAGCCTGCACGATGCAGAATATTCTAGCAGTACAAACATAAAGAAGATCTGCTCATACTGTGCCTGCTGCACAACTGATGTGGATATTCCAGAGACAATGATCTGATTAAAAACTGCCTCTACAGGACAGTTACATATGTAACAGCTGACTCATAGCCAATATACACAGCATTTTACACAGCATTCAATCTTGTACAGATTTTTTTTGTGCTTTTGTAGAAATACAAATGACCCAAATAATGCCTGTCCAAGGTTGATTTTGGTTTTACATTCAACAAAATGTGCAATGTCAGTATCACCTTCAGTACATCTGTCAATTAAGTCTGCGTTGAGACTAATTTTAATGAAATCATTTCGTTTCACCTCAATCATAGCTGAAGAGTTTTACTCCAAAATGACAGTTCAGTCACTGGAGCAACAAAGTGACTGAACACGATGTTTGCTTGAATATAAAAATACTATTTAAGTGCAAACGATCAAGCGTATTATGATAAGAGACTATTTAAATTATATTTCCTATGTCTGCATTCATTAACATGTTATCTTCATAACAACAATAATTTCAGAGTTTGGGATGACTTTTTTAATGTTGGAGTGAGACATTAGATGATACCATACTCCTCTATTACCGAGAACTACTATGAAGAGAATCTTTGCTTTCCTGTTTACTTTCTCATTTAACCTTTAGCTTTACCACACGTTCCCTGAATGAGCTATGCTTTCAATTTAATGTGTAGGAAGAAGAAGAAATACAGTTCAAGACACAAAATAGTAAAGAATTGTTTGATGGCTTGTGTAAAATAATGATTTGCAAAAGAAATGATTTGACATTGACCTAAACATATGTGTATACTTCACTATGATAAAGCAGAAATCAACGCAAACAATAAAGCTTGAAATATTTGCACACGGCTATCGATCTGAGCAAAACAACTAGTGACTGAATCACAGACATGTTGGATAACTACACTTATAATCAGTGCCCCCCTTCCTCTCTAAACTTCCCGATTAGTGGAGGAAACCGAAAGCTCAGGCCAACAAGGCGACACATCACCCCCACTTCCTCTGGCTCGATGCTCCCCTGCGGTCGTTTCATTCAGAGGAGTGTCACGGCGTCTGGGTTTGGACGGCATCTGATGGCTGTATGTGCATCTTGGTGCTGAGGAGAGAGTTGATATAAGGCCAAATCCGGTCTGTCTCTGTGCCGGAAAATGAGTGCAGGATTCCCTGTGACCTGAGAGGAGAAAGGAGAGAACAAATAAACCAGGGGGTGGATTGGCTGCAGAATGGGGTCAAGAGTTTCAAATCCATGCAGCAGAACTAGAGATGTGATGTTTCTTATTCCACACTGGCATGTGTACTTCCCACTATGGCATGGTATGCTAGCAGCTAATGTAGCCAAGACCTGTGAGCCTCAGAAGCAAAAGTTCATTTTCAAACTTGTAGTCTTCAGCCTCAGCTGACACTGATTTGACGCAGTTCCCTCTGGAGCTACAAAAAAAACTTTATGCCCCTCCCCCCACGAAACTACCAAATGCACATGAAGTCTTTCATGGCATCCATGTTTGATTATTGTTTGACATCTGGGTTCAATTTTCTATGAGCTGCATTGCACTGCAGTGTTATTGTGATACTCTGTGGTGATGAAGTTTAAAAATCTAAAGAGCGCTGTTTATTCTGCTGAATTATCTTAATAAAGTTTACATATTATTTTCACCGACACTGCTGGCTGCCTGTGGGGAAAAAAAACTGCTGCTATCGACTATCCCATGAGTTAGAAGCGTTTACTGACTTGTATAAGTCTATGACAGGCTTGGCCACGTCTTTGTAGTGTCTCAGTCTGGCCATCAGGGCTTCGGGTTTGTCATCATCATGCTGAATCAGTGGCTCGCCAGTGATGTCATCCTTACCCTGAGGAAGGCAGACACAAGGTCACGCACGCAAACAAAGCAACAAAGGTCAACTCAACACAATGCACTGAAAAGCCGTGACACAGGGGCTTACAGCACAACACAGTGAGATAAAAACCATGCTGCAGGTAGACACAGATCTAAAGACATCTACTGTACCAGGTTTTTTGGGGGGCTAATATATGATAAAGACAGCAAGTTAATATCAACATAGGCTGTGTTGCTGTTTGACATCCGATCCTTCCAGCCACCGTTGATGCAAAAATGTTTAGTCAGTTAAAAGCTACTATCACGTGGTATATTCCTCCTACATCACATAACAGTGTTTTTTTCTTTTCTGCATTCTCTTTAAAAAAGAAAAAACACTGCAAAATGACTTCATTATGTGACTCCTGTAATAAGGCCATACAGCGGGTATTTGGTGTCAGGGCACAAAAAGCTGTGGAGTATTCTTACATTGGAGAGGCGACAAGAAATATCAGCGTCCTCTTTTATAACTCCGCCAACTTCCCTTACTTTAACAAATTGACCTTTACTGTAATTACTTTGTTCACTATTTATTTAATGATCCCCTCCAGACGTGTTCAAACACCCTCCATTGAATAATAATTTGTGTCCACTACAGTTTCTCATAGAAAAGTTAAAAAGGTAAAAAGTCTAATAATTACAATGATTTTTTTCATCATCATAAAAAAAAATATATTAAGCATTTCCAAAGTTTGATAACACACAAAGACACAAATTGTTTTGTACCATAATTGAAGGTCATTGTGACAGCTATTAGTCAAGAAAGATAATCTATCGTAATCAGTTAAGTCAGTGTGATGAAAAGGGCTTTTTGTAAAGAGAAAACACAGGCAGCTGGAGTTGTTGTTGTCGTGCAGGACTGTGTGGTAGTGAGTGAGTAGATTGTCCTTCATCTGGTTCCAATCTCTCGCTTTGACAAGCTTCAACTCTGCTGAAGCCAGACATTAAACCTCGACCAGCTTCAAAACACACTGACACAAATCCTGCAGGGAGGAAACTAAAATGACAAAGTTGCCATTTTAAGCACAGTAACTACATTCTACGGTCACTTTTGGACTTTTGAGACCTGCACGCGTGGCGGGTTGAAGCCCATGTTGTAGACTCTACCGCTGCCTGGATGGACCCAGCGGTCGCTCAGTCTCTCCCTCAGGGTCTCGTAGGGGATGTTGAGGCTGATGACCAGGTCCAGCTGACACAAACTGTTCAGAGCTTGGGCCTGCGACAGAGTCCGGGGGAAACCTGGATATGGAGGAGCATGCAAGGCATCGTCAGTCAGAAGCAGTTTGAGTTCCATCATGCATGACCTTTGTTTTCTGTCAGCGGTGTTTAAAACTGCAGTACATGTGCATTTTTCAACTTACAGGAGGAGTTCACTTCCTATTAAAACCTTTGCTAATAGCACTTGTCATCAGCAACTCAGGTTGTTTCAAGTTTTCAAGTGAAATGATCTGTAGCTGTGTCATATTAACAAGGTTATATAAACATGGGTGAACCTAACAATGGTCTTAGTTACATGGCCTGCATGAAACACCAGGAATAATGACAAGATAAGAGTCAACAGTCAAGCTAGCAGCTCTGTGAGGCTGTATTGTGGTCCTTTGATACGATACATCACAATTATGATGGTTAACAGGTAATGCTAACTATGGTCACCGTCTTAGTTTAAATTGTTGACGCGCTAACCTGTGCAATTTTTTTTTTCATCGCAATTTACCCCACAGTTGTCAAGACATTTCTCTAAACCTGAGACGACATCAGAGGATCCATCTGCTAGATATTGGGATATGGAGACAACTTTGACCTGCTGGTGGTGCTAGAGGAAGAGTCAGTGTATCACCAAAGTCAGCAGAAATGATCATCTGGAAATTACAAATATTTGGCCCAGGTTTCATAGCAAGCCACTGATATTGAGATATATTAAAAAAAAAAAAAAAAAAACTAAAAGCCTAACCTTATAGTGGCACTGGATTAAAATTTGGCGGATCACTGAAGTCAGCCATGTTCATCCTCTGGGGACCATAAATATCTGTACAACATTTTAGGGCAAACCATCCAGTAGTTGTTGGAAAATTTTAGTCAGGATCAACAGACCAACATTTCCATTTCCTCTATTCCACTTTTGTTACTTTTGCTTTTTGACTGAATCACTGATCTCTACCATACTCTGCCACACTCTAATAGGAGGTCAGAGGTCATGTGAAACAGTGCAGAACACGACAGGGTTGGTACGTATCCACCATCTTGCTCTTCAGCATGGTGTGTTTTCACTTAACAAGCTATGTAAGTTACAAGCTACAAGAAATGTAAGTCCTTTAGGCCATTGTCTCTCTCAAACCACAAACTTTTTTTTTGCTTCAGTATACTTTTGTATACAAGCATATTACTTCGTTATGTGTTAGAGAAGAAACTAGTAATCGCTCTGTATGTTCCTTTGTTTGGTCAGTAAAGAGCAGTTAAACCTCTTTGACCACCATAAAATAATAAAAGAAGTCACCAGTCAAAGGTTACAAGAGAGGATGAGACTGTGGGCATGAAATTATGCCTGTATAGTATATTTAAGGAGGATGTATATGTGCAGATATGTGCGTGTTAACAACTGGAGAATACTGTGCAAATAAATATGCGGTGCAATCTAATAACCTAGGCCAGAGTCATGAGATGAACGTGGCGATAAACACAGGCACGTGTGTGTGTGTGTAGTAGTAGTAGTACATCTATCTTAGTGAGGACCAATTTCAACCCTGGGAGTTGAGGACATTTTTGGAAAGCGAGGACATTGGAGGTTTAGGTTAGAATTGGACAAAATTAGAGCAGAAGTGAGCTAGTTTAGGTCAGGAGAGCCAATCTAGATCTGAGGGTGCAGCTCATGGTGCACAGGCACAGTTAAAATCATACCAAACTCAAACATACAAAACTGCTTTGCTCTATTCTATTCTACTAAAACAGTTCATTAAAATTCAAACAAAATATTAAAAAGATGCCAGTTAAGGTTAGTTTTTTATCATGAGGAATTTAATTGTGATATTGCAGGTTAGGGTAAAGGGCTATAGAATACATTATTTAAATAAGGGTCCAAACAAGTACTAAAGTACAAACATGTGGGTGTCTGTGTGTGTGTGTGTGTGTTTGTGTGTGTGTGTGTGCTCTTTTGATTTGGTTGCCCCTGTCTCTTGCGAAACAGAAATGACTTGCTGAGTGACTGTGTTTCAAGGTTTAAGCATAAATAAACACCAACCGATTTGTTTCAGCAATGTTTGGCATCTCTCTTGAAGATAGTGGGTAATATTTAACTTGAAAAAGCAAATCTTCCATGTTGCTAAAAGCTCAAACTAAATATGTTACCAGATAACATCTTCCTCAAAAAAGAAAGAAAACCATGCAGTTCTGTATTTTACAACTTCCTAAACTACCACACTTCGGTGGCCATTTCCAACCAGCACCGGTACTTTGTTATGTGCACGCTTTGTGTATGAATGTAATTATAATAGCTAAAATAAATAAATGCGAATCATAATGTATAACAAACACAAAAGCTGTGTGAACATGAGCAATGTAGTGACATTACTACAGGTGGTAACGCCTCACAGAGACATGAGCTCCAGCATAAACAAGTAAACCTGTTTTTAATTGACAAAGGTGTGTGTGGTTGTGACACGGCGTGAAAACTTGGCAACAGATGTGAACAATATTTGTCACTGTGACAACTGGGAGGGAAACACAAGGAGCATGGTGGATTAATGTAAAAATCAGTTACAAAGGATTTTTTTATTGTCTTTGAGGTAAATCTGTTGTTGAATCTAATTCTGAGTAATAGTCAAGGGCATGTACAGACCTGCTGGTACTAATTACTCACACACAGCATAAAGCGGAGCGTATTTAAAGCACAGGAATCACTGAATTTGGCACTTTAGGGCCCAAGTATCTGAAAATGCAGAGGAGGAACAAAAGCTTGCCTGGTGGCTCTGCCTCTGAACATGGCTATCGGTCTGTGGGATTTTGGGGGGTTGCGCCCGGGGTGGCCAATCAGATTTAAGGGGTGGCTGGTAGTTTCCACCACTGGCCATGACTCTGCATTATGAGGAACATACTCCCTCGCTACAAATAATGAAAAACAAAGGACGGAGGCCACTGTGAGATAGAGAATGCAAAAATGGTGTACCAGAGAGTGCATCAGCAGAATAATGTACAGACCATTAAAAAAAAAAAAAACAAATGCTACTTTTCATACCGTCCAGCAGCCAGCTGTGGCCACTCAGCTGTTCCAGTCTGGGCAGCATCAGCCTGGTCATCACATGGTCCGGCACCAGCATGCTCCTTTCAACGTAGCTCTTCACCAGCACACCTGCCTCTGACACACAACACACAGGTAAAGATAGTCTATACATACCTGCATCCTGCCCCCGAAACTCAAAAACAAGACAGGACAGGTCCATTTGAATCTATCCAGGCTGCGATAAAGGCAAACGCATCATGTTAATGTCATTATCTGATGAGAGATGGTATAACTGACGGCGTGCACTCCTGCCTGTGGCCGCTCCCATCTTATTAAATCTGAATGATGCAGGAAAGAGGGGCCTGCTGTGGAGGATTGAATCAATATTCATGCCAAGCTATTAAACAAATGCTCCTTCTGAACTTTTTTTTTAATTTCAAACTTGCTTTAAAAAAGACTTAGTCATCCAGATCCAGCAAATCAAGATTTTACTGAAGGGATGGCAAACCAAAGCCCATATGTTTTCACTTAAGCTCTCTGCACTGAACTCCTATTTCATTATCCGTATACATGAGCTTGGCACATGCTGGGAATGAAATTCATTCCAGTTGGGTAGTTTAAATCAGGAAGTTGAGGGAGAGACACGGCCACTGGTTTGACGTTAAAGTTTTTTTCTTTTGTAGGGGGGGTGGGGGCTGTTACTACAACAACAACAAAAAAGCGTTGCTGGTGTGGTTCGGTGTATCTGCTTTCAAATGAGGAGACGGTGAAGTTTGCTGTCACCCCTCCGGTTCGCCTCCGGTTCCGGAGCAGGGGCAGGGGGACGATGTGCGGGGAAAATGCGCACATCTCACTTCCCTCTGCAAAACCCACGATTGTTTTTGTTTGTTTGTTTTTTTTTATTCTAAGCTGCGATTTAACGCGCAAGAGTGGCATTAAAAGGGCGTAAAAATGCACACACGCGAGCTCGGGATCCGCTTCTCCGCTCTCCTTCCTGGTGGCGGCGCACCGCGGCGTCCTTACCTGTGTTGGCGGCGATGCTCTCCCGCAGATAGTGTCCGCTGGACAGATACTGCAGGCCGAAGCTCTGCGCGATCCTCTTGGAGATCGTGCCCTTCCCCGAGCCCGGGGGGCCCATGATAGCGGCCCGGAACAACTTTGCCATGTCTTTTCCTCGAAACGCTGAGGCGACTGAGGAGGAGACGTGATCGAGATCGAGGCGCCCCCTTTAATTACAGCCCCAATCACTGGCGCGCGCGAGCCGCCGGACGCTCGGCGAACTTGCCTTTCCAAAGTAAAAGTGGGTGAGCGGTCCTTTACGCAGGGCGCACTGGGGGTGATGCTGCTCTCTCATTCCGCTCAAGCCTTTTCTTCTTCTTCTCTCTCTCTCTCTCTCTCTCTCTCTCTCTCTCTCTCTCTCCCTCTCTCTCTCTCTCTCTCTCCCGTGGATGCGTTACGCGCTCCTACGTCTTTAAGGATCCTGGCTTTTCTCTGCGAATGAATGAGGGAGTCGCCACAACGCCCTATTTTTTTTTGTCTGCGCACATCATCTAGAAAAAATGCGGATGCCTGACTCGCACGAACTTTGCAGGGCGATCTGGATGTTGTAGTTTTTTTTTGGGTTTGTTTTTGGTTTTAATAGCAACACACGAGTGATACGCGACAACGGCAGCGACAGCACGAGTTCTTCTTTTGAAAGAGAGGAGAGACTGTGGTGACCCTGACTGTGTCTCCCAAGCACCTAGATATGACAGGAAACTTCCTTTACAAGAACATCCTATCTATCTATCTATCTATCTATCTATCTATCTATCTATCTATCTATCTATCTATCTATCTATCTATCTATCTGTGAAGCCATAATAGTCGTTTGTATAAAGATAGTTTCCTTTATGCAAAAATAAAACAATATTGCACAATCAATCCAATTCTGTGCCGCATTTGTGAACTTTTGGGAGGCCTGTATAAAGTTATTTTGATCTGTAATGGCAAATATAAGCTAAAATAAGATAATAATAAATAAGATTAAAAAAAAAAAAGAGGCGGCTCAGGTCATTGAACGTCACCTGACCTCCTAAAATATTTGCAATCCGCAATTATCCCTCTTTAAGTCACTAACTTTTTTTATTATTATTATTTACTGACCCCTCTCTGCAGAAGACACGTTTGTATAAAAAATAAAATGGAATAAAATAAAATAAATAAACAAATGAAATAATAATGTGCCGCTTCATATCATGCGTGTCATCCGTGTCTGGTGGACAAACGGGCTCTTCTCGGGCTCCACCACTTGTTGACAGCCTCCCTCTCTCGCTCTGTCTCTGTGGACCGGAGCTCTCTCTGCTGTGGAGC
>JAOXYL010000105.1:7650912-7687550 GCA_028564955.1 Terapon puta | reverse complement strand
TATCTATCTATCTATCTATCTATCTATCTATCTATCTATCTATCTATCTATTTATCTATCTATCTATCTATCTATCTTTATGTCTTTGCACCTGTGGCTGTTTTATGAGATGACACCTCAGTGGGCCCTCTGCAGGAAGAGCAGCGTGGAGACAAAAGAAATGAAGGGAAAACTTTCATATCAGGCAAAACCCATAGGATCGCAGAGTAGACTTTCCAAAAATTGCACACGGTGTCGGCCATGATAGAGTCACGCCCACCGAGTTATTGAGTTTGACTTGCATGTTGTGCATCATTAAGTGTCCTCCCGTCAGACACAGGAGCTGCATGCCATGATGGACAGCAGAGGCTACGCTGTGGTTGTCCAAACAGCACAAACTGCCACAGGAAAAAAGAAAAAAAGGTGTCAGTGAATCGATAGAATACATCATCAGCATCCTGATTGCGTTGCAGTGCTTACCGCTCGTCGACTTTCACCAAATCCAGATTTTTATGACCCAAACAGAACAACTATGAATTTAATTCCTTTTCACATCCTCTTAACATTAAAAATGTCTGTATGTTTATATCTGTTCTTCTAACCCAGTCGTAAAACAGTTTATGTTTTGTACCTTTTTTCACTCTGACATTATTTGTGTATTTTATTGTGGTCTTATTTTATATCTCCCTAAATCTAAACCATGTGGTTAGAGGGAAAAAAATGTTTCTCTCTTTTGACCACTGGTGGGAAGGATACTTCATAAACTAATGTATTCAACCAAAGGGTCAGTAGATAACATGACTATATTACTAGTAAATGAATGATGATATGTTGGAAAGTATTTATATAGAATTGAATGCTGGAGACACAACTTGCATATGTTTTGTATGAGATGCCAACAAATAAGCTCCAAAAATTGAAGAGGGATAACATCATCATCTTGGCGCCTGCTGACCTGGAGCACGGATATTATGGGTGGATGACGAATGGAGCGAAGCCTCAGACTGCTAGATTTGACAGGCTGCCCTGGTTCAGTTATCACAGTGCTGATGCTGTCCCCATCGAAGGTACAGTACTGTGATAACTGAAGGATGGCTGCCAACTTGACACGAGTGCAGTGAATCAAAGCCAACAAGCCACAGGACCGAAGAGAAGAAATGAAATGATAGCGCTGTGTTGATCGACAAAGTTGTTTCCCCACATTTCATCCGTCTACTCAGCCTGTAAATTTGTAGAATCGTCAGTACTCGTGTAACTTCTGCTTAACTACAAAGAAATAAAGAGATTTGTCTTTTATTTAAATGTGTGTGTTCTCTTATGTATCTCTGTTTTTGAAAGTCCAGTGGATCATAATTCCAGAAGGCTCCAGCCAGGAAACAGCCAACTACTGAGTCACTAAAATTGGAACTTAAAATGAAATTGAATATTTTCTACAACTCTCTCCATGGTGTCACCAATTAAGTTCCATTTGGCATTAACCCTTAAGAGCTATTTTGGCTCTTGGTGGATATATTTTATTTTTTACCTTCAAAAATGTTTTGATGCTGATACAAAAGATAATCTATATGACCTGGTAATTGTATTTTCACTTTGACATATCTCACTGGAACAACTGACGTCATTCAGTCATGTCGGTGTGATCGGGGACCTGGAAGGGTTCAAATCCGTGCACATAATGCAAAACAGCCTGCACAAGTCTCAACACCTTACAGGTGTTAAATCGAATGCCCACCGTGTTCATCTTCCTCTCTTGACTTTTCTTATTTATGGACTGAAGCATGAGGGATCAGCATCTACACTGAGCCCACCCTCACTGGGAGCACTGGTCTACAGGCTGTAATAGTTGCTCCACATTGCTGTCAACAGAGGGAGCTAAAGATCCATTATTGATGCTGTTTGTAGGCAACATGACAGGTTCCACAGCCCTGTCCCTCTGTGTGGGTGATCTGTTCCTTTTTCAGAGTGAAACATGAATATGTTAAAGTTTGCATGTTGTGATTCATGCAAAATGTAGCCTAAATATTTGGCTAAGCCCAGTTTTGATGGAATTAGAAAGGAACTTTCACACATTGTTCCATTACTATCTGAACATGAACTGTTTTCCAGTGAAACACTTTAACCCGATCAAATGGGCCAATGACTGCTACAGCTTCGGTTTTAGTATGAATTGCCAAGTCACTGTTGTTTTAGTTTGATCTTATGTAATGTTCAACATGATATCAATACATCACATATCAAAGCACAATTGCACTGCAGTGTGGATGTCAATACGCCGAAATGAATCATATTTTTCAGAACAGTGTTTTGAATAATACATGTGCTGCTTGAGTCATGTCTGATAAACCACAGGTCACTCTGCACCTGTCCTTACCATGTTTCACTCTGAGGGTACACACTGTCTCTTCTGTGGAAATCCCCAAAGAGTCATGATACATATTTTGTTTTTGTCTCACTCTAACCTCAGCCATCCTCATCTCGCCTTGTTTCACGTGTTTTTCAGACTCGCCGTGTGATCTATAGATACTTTGTGGTAAAACATAATTTTTGATAATAAGACCCGAAAAGTCAAGTGAGATTTATGTTCTTTTTTTTAAAAAGGTATTTTCCAAATCAGGGGAAGCCATTCAAACTCAGTATTTTTTTCTAAAGTAAACTTGACTACTGTTTGTTAAAAAAATAATAATCCAAAACTTGCTATTAACAGCCGTGGGGGGATTTCTTTCACACTTCCTTTAATGTGAGACAATAAGCGATCACTGGGATAGAGCATGGGAAGTCCCTCCCTTCAAATGCACCACCCATTTTCTTGTCTTCACATCCTTGTTCTTTCATTGCAGGAAGTGAGTTATTTTCCATTTTATTGACACAGGTCCCTGTCTGTTCCCTATGCTGCTGGAACAATAGTTCACTTAACTGTTTGGTGCTGAGGGCCCACCTCTCTGCAGTGCCCACTGAACTCTTGTAAAAATATATTTAATATGCTCACTTTGGAGAAGTTATGATTTATCAGAATACTAATAAATACTGTATATTATACAACGGTTAAACACATTATTGATGCATCCAAATACATCACAATATGCTCTAAACCATTTATGAAATGTTTGGATTCTGCTTAAAAATACTAAATACTTGTATGGACTTTTAAAAAAGGTATTGATAATCATCAGTTATACACAACTCATCTTTGATCTGTTTGTTTTTCTTTCACATTCACAGAGCCATTTATTTCAACATCAGATGGTTTGGGGACTCCCGAGTGTTTAAGGAGAGACTGGTCATGCACCCTTTTGACTTATTTATCCAGGATTCTTGATTTCCAATTTGTTACATATTTCTCTTTAAAAGCAGCCTGCACAGACCCTCAGAACAAACTCAGTATGTGGTAGGAAGAGGGGTATGCCTAAACACACTTAGAATATTGGCAACACTTTGCCATTGGAGTGCACACACACAGTTTCCAGTAAACATCAGCATCCGAAAGGACAGTTATGCAAATCTTCAAGAGATGGGGCCCATGTGGTGGGAATTACAAACATAGGCTATGACTATATCTTATCATTGGTGGAAACACAATCACAGAGCTTTTTGTACAGCTAGAACAAAGTTCTGGAAGGATCTACCTACATGTATGCCACCTACAGAATGGCAAAAGTGAATGATGATCTGCTTGTTCAGAGGGTATGCAAAACTGTGAAGTCCATGAGAGTGAAAAGTTCTTATTTGGTTCCTCGTCTCAGTGTCTTGTTTTCCTCACTCACAGGACAGTATTATTGACTGATATGCTTTCCTGTACACCTCCACTCAAAAAAGTTTATTCACCTGCATGTCTGACTTGCAGAAGAGCTGTTTTAAAATTCACATATATAAAAGCTTCATTTTGTGAAATTCAACAGTTAAATTTTACAAAAAAATGTTTTTCTGGTGTTATAGATTTAGATTTTTTTAATGAAGGAGAGGGAATAGTTCTAATTTGAATACATTTGTTTATTAAGAATTTATCTAAGAAGTTTATTCATTTATTTATTTTTTATGGAAAAAAAAACAAGATACACTAATTGTTATTTAAATCACATTATTTTGTCAGGATTTACCCCAAATCATAACCTTTTGGGAAAGTCCAAGTCTTCAAGTTTGTAAAGTGACATTAGATTTAAAAATTTATGCTAAAGTAAGTTTCCTTTGTAGATTGAGTCACCCAGTTTCAAGAGAATTTAGGTTTTTTTATATGCTGGTTTTAAGACTTATCAGAAATGTTGGATTAAAAAACTTTAATTTTCAACACTGGAAACACAATCTAGACCTTTCAATGATATTTTACAGCCATAAGAAATTAGTTGTCCACATGGGAAGAATTTTGGCAAATTTTATCTGGTTTAAAGACTTCTCAGCCATGTTGGATAGAAAAATAGATTGGGATTATATTCTTGATCTTGGAAACAGCAAAAAATAACAACAACAAAAGAAAAAAAACTCCCTAACCATATGAAGACCTTTAGGTCTCTAAATGAGTCGTCTCTGAGTAACACAGGGTGAGTAATTCAAGCGAAAAAAGCAGTCCTCCACCCAAACGCAACGCAGGATTGATGTCGTCAGCTTGAGTGACGGGCCGAACAACCAATCAGCTGCCGAATCCGATAGAATGCCACTGCGTTGTTTTCGGGAAGGGGGCCGAGACTTGTCAGGAAGGGTTAGCAAGAGCAGAGGAGGACGACAGCTCCGCTTCGCTCCGCTCCAGCCGTCAAATAATCACAAATATCGCGGAATTAACCCAATATTTCCCTCCCCCTGGATATTGGATATTTTTATTCAGGAGGTCCGGAAACAAACACTTGAAACTGACTGATAAAATCGCCCCGAAGAGGAGCTCAAACTTGGTCGAAACGTCTAATGTACTGACCGAAACGGAAGTAACTTGCCAGCTGTCTGGCTAAGCTTGCTAGGTGAGTGAATCAACCTTTTATTAAAATATCTTCCTTTGGCAGAAAAAAAATGTACAAAAACGCACACATACTTGGTCTGTTATCTTTCCCCGTCGTTGTCAAGAGGGGAAATATCCTGCCTCCGTTTGCTTTGAGCCATCAGAGGCTAACCAGCTAATGTCAGGCAGCGTTAGTTCACTTGGCTTGACAGCAGTGAGAATTCATCCATGTTCAATGACACAGACAGACAGACAGACAGAGAGACAGACAGACAGGCAGACAGACAGAGGCTGGCCACATCTACAGGGTGATCATAGTTCAGTTTAAATCAGATTTCAGCCCAGAGTGTACAGATGAGGACGAAATATGAGGAATAGAATACGATGTAGTCACAGATCAGGCCTTACTATTGATCCAAAAAAAAGTTTGTCACCAGTTTTAGACTAATTCTGAACGCTTTGTTGATTACTGACTGTTTTATTGGATTGAATTTGAATATTGTCCGCCTAAAGGCAGACTGGCTGCTCGGCCAGGAAGATTTGAAGTGGAGGAAGTAAGATGCCTTTCTATAAGAGTCGGCCATCCTTCAATTTTACTCAAAACAAAAGTGAAAGCTTTTTTTTTTTTTTTTTTTTTTTTTAATGTGGTACCAGAGGGACCACAGGGGCCACAGGGATCCTGATCCAATGCTGTAAAGTTTGAGTTGAGTGGTTAGGTTGTGCCATTGTTATTATTATCGTTATTAGGCTGTTGATTGGGATGTAGGGCAGCGACATGTCAGGTGGAGTTTGGCTTCTTTGATCATTAGTGTCACTGACCTTTAATGAGAGCTGTGGTGATTAGCTGATTAATCCATTAGCCCACTGACAAAAACTTTCCATAAGCAGTTAAATATTTTTTCAGGCAAATATGGCACATTTCACTGCTTTCTGAAATTCTGAAATGTCTTTTTTCCCCCCTTACTCCTGTGATGATACGCTGATTGTTTACTGCTGCTGCTGCTGGGTTTTTGAGTGTTGCTGTGAATGAACAAGAGATTTCGAAGCTGTCCCTTTGTACTCGTAATCGCCCGCCTCCTCAATATTTAGGGCATTTTATAAGCAGGACAAATAGTTGATTAACAGAGACAACAGACATAGGTTCAGTAATTCTAAAAGCCATTGTCCCCAGCTAACGCAAATCTTGTACTAAATCATAAAAAAAATTCTCACCTGAAGGGTAAGTGACTTCACATGTTTGAGGTTTACAAAAGTAGGTGCTTCCTCATAGGCCTGACACACGCACACACACACACACACACACACACACACACACACACACAGAGGCACGCATGTACACCGAGACGGTTTCTGGTTTTTCCACCATTTCATGTCAAACTACGAAAGGACGTGGTTATTAGGAGCTCCCCCCGTGTGTGCCCTCGACAGAAACTTGTCATACTTACTAACTTGAACCACACATTTACGTTTGATCAGTGTTTCATTCATGTCAGACAGAACAAGCGGCTGTCGTTATTTCAGTTTTCCACCCACACGTAAGCTGTGGCCAGTGTTAAAGTGGTCCGAAAGAGTTTGTAAGAGAAAATGAACAGCAATGATTATTAAATTGGAATAATAAGAATTTTAATTAATTAGAAATATTTAATGTAATTTGATACAGTGATCAGAGTTTAAACCTATTTATAGTTTGATCTTTGCAGTTTTTAAGTTTAGAGTTTCATTTCAGTAAAGTCCCACCTTCTTATGGTATTCTTCACCATGATGGCATATTTACCATCAAAGAGCACAAGATTATCAATTTGACCTTTTCTTGTAATAACTGAGTGGCCTATTTGACGTGACTGCAGCCTGTTGTCTGCCCACTGTATTTTCATTTCAGGCACGTTGCTTTTGCAGCTTTCAGCCAAAAGGTTGTTCCACATTTTGCTGAAATGAAACAAACAAAATAGTGATTTTTTTATTTAGGTCATGTCCTAAAGTAAGCATGGAATGTTGAATTGACAGTACTTGCTGTTATTGACTTGTGAAATCTTTTTAAGATAACGTTTAATTACCCAGCTTCTATTTTTCTGGTTTAAACTCTGGTTATTGGTGTAATGACTTGTTTAGGGAGCCATAACACTAGTATTCTTCATCTGAATTAAATGTTTTGATGTAAAGTTGATATTTCAATTCTTGATATGGTGTTTATGGTGAAACTGAATGACATCTGGTTAAAATATCAAATATTTGTAGAATAGGTTATGGAAATAGATATTGTGCCTTCAAATTTCAAGAAGTAAAGAGAAATCAATGAGGAAGTGTTCATAATGACCATCAAAGCACGTAGTCATTTTTTTCATTGGTTTCATTTTGACATGCACACCGACACAATGATGCCAATATGATGAACATCCTTTGAACATAGTGTTAGCTTGTAAATTCTGTCTCCTGACATTAAGCAGTTGAGAGGGGGTTCAGCTTTGTTTGTTACATGTCATAATCCAAGGTATAACAAGTGAAATATGTCAGTTAGCTACTTCAAATATGCATTAAAATGAGTGTAAATAACAATAAATCATAGAAATAAGTCATTGATAATAATGTTTACCATAAAGTCACTTGGAATAATAATTAAGGAAAGACAGTGACCACACTGATGAATTAGGTTAGGTTGACCAGTAAAGCAGTGCTTACGTCATTAAAAACAGGTACATGACAATTTCCAGGAGGATAGTGCTCTAATACCATGTTTAATTAATACTCAGACATTTTACTAGATCACAACAGAGTTCAACCAAGCATTGATAATTCTTTAATACATTATTTAAGCACAGCTATAGCCACATTACTGAAAGAAATCACAGAAAATGATGAAAAAGGATCCCAAAATACCAAGACTAAGAATGAGTATAGCTGTTAAGAATAATGTTAAAATGATTAGTCATCCTATGTCAATCACAGTAGCTCAGATAATAAGTAGCCTGTAGCCTGATTTTACTTTAATAATGATGAAGTCAAATCAGTTCCTTTGTATGAAGTGTGTGTTGAGTATCTGTAGTCACACTGACAATTATCATCTCAAACAAAAGGGCAGGATGTGTGAGTCAAATGTTTAATGAGGTATGGACTCTCCATCATTGCATTTCTTTGTCCCTGATTGGCTGCTGCCCCACTTAAAGATACTAAAATTTGTTGAATAATGATCTTTAAAAAAGTATTTCTATATAATTCAAACCATAATATCTTTTGCCAGTTGTTCCAACTTTGAGGGTTTAATCAACAAATGGCAACTTTTCAGTTGGTGATGAGCGTTTGGATCATGCCCAGAGATAGTTACAGGCGTGGTCAGAAATGCAAATTTGTCTAGCTAATACCTCAAGGCAGCGCTGCTTCTTGAGTTGAACAAAATTTTATCCTATGCTTAAATAAAATAAACACATTACCGGTAATCATTTTCAAGGCTTACCTTCAGACATACTTAGACAGTTTTCGATCTGCAATGATTGTAGTAACACAAGGGTGATGAGATTTGGGATGTGTGCTCAAAGTGTTTCCCCACTTCCCCAGATGTAAGGCAAATTGGCTGAAAAATAATTCGGGCCGAACATGACCAATAATGAGATTGTAATTGTGGATAAGTAATGGTCATCTTGCTTAAAGCTTTTGCAGTCAACTTGTGTTTCAACGAACAGTTGTTCCAGTCACAGTAAAGACTGATTTTAGTCATGAGTTTGTCATGGGTTCCTATAATCTCCTGCATTACAGAAATACTGTGAATTAGTGTATTTGTCATGTGTGATTGTTTTGACCAGTGCTCTTTTCTTCCTGCTGGACTTTTTTTGGTTTCTCTGACAAGATCAGAATCTGACTGTTGGCTTGTTTTCCATTTTCTCCCATTGTTGGCCACCTGAATGCCAGCTAAGCCTTGTTTTGTAACCCTGGTGATATAACAAGGATAATCATTGCTCAGCTTTATTATTTGTCATGGTGCTTTGTAAACCTAAATGGCCACTGTCTGCAGCCCTTCACCTTGGCAGATAGTGTATAGGAAAACTAAGTGACCTAAAAAAAAAAAAAACATCAGTGGGCACCTGAGTATCGAGTGATGAACCGTCAACAAGGGACGCTATAAAAGTCAGAGATAATTGTTTACTGGAAGTGTTTTGAAGCTCTAAGCTGTGATGCCGCCTAGCTCAGACTTAGACAGAGAGGATAAATTAATATAAGTGATGCAGAAGAGCCAATTTGTTTTGTTTGTTGATTATTTTAAGACCACCCGACCAACATAGCGTATGCTTTATACACTGTACCTGTATATGTTCGTTTCTTTTCTTTAACCCTAGCCCATGTTTTTAAATGATATGGTAAAGAGCTGAAACAGTTACACTTAGATTAGATAGTTAGATTTATTAATTAGTTTATTCACAGAATAGAATAAAGTGCCCTATATTGTCATATTGAATATGAATTGAATTAACTGAAATTATTAAACATAAATTATTTTTATAAATCCTTTTTAAAGAAATGAAGTAAAGAAATTTGGATCCACCTCAGAAACAGGCACTTTTTATTACTGTTTCTTGACACATTCTAAAAAATGCTTAGATGAATAGATCGTCAAAATAAAGACTGAGGCACTAATACAGTATCTCAATTTTTCTTTTCCTTTGTGTAGACTAGTTTACCCACACATGAATCACCTACACAACTGTCAGGATTGACTGTCTCTCACTCGTTAGACAATAAGGAGCTCCAGGGTCTTGTTTTTTGTTTCCCAGAAAAAATAAGTTCTGCCACAATACCATTGTCTAAACCACAGCACATAGACAAAGGAGACATTTGAGGGGGAGACAGAAGAACTACCAACATCTTTTTTCAGTTGAAGTGAACTTTGGGGGACTATTTGAAAACTATCTCTTGTAAACTTGGCATCAGATCAATGCTACAGTCTCAACCAGTCGCCATCGTGTCATTTTTTAAAGATAGCTTTAATAATATACTGCTCCAAATTCATGACACACTGTTACATTTAACTGTAGTACAAATCATCAAATTTAGGTAGAAAGAGGAAGCACATCGGAAATGTACACACTGACTGATTAACTCACTCATTGTTAGAGGCAGACAGATGACTCATTGAAAATGTTCTGAAGAACTTCAGCTGTAATAATTGAGAAGTGATGACTGTGTGAAGGTAAGCCACTAGGTTCACTGCTTCACTTTCCCATGGCACACACAAAATCACAGTATTTTAGTGTCGGGCTGTGTTGTCTTCTAGTTTAATGGGAGTTGTTTGTCGGCTTAATAGAAAATTAACAGGAATTATAACAGGCTAGAAAGGACCGACAGATAAAGACTTATCAGTCCGTCACTAACCGTATTTAGGTCAGAGGATGTCTATTTTTTTCCCTTTTTCTCCTCCTTTTATGTTTGTCTCTGTGCACTTGTCTGTGTGTGTCTGTGTGTGTGCGTGTGTGTGCGTGTGTGTGTGTGTGGGCAGGGACTGTTCAATGTTTTCCAACTTGTTCCTAGTGTACTTTGTCAATGTCCAATCACTGTTTAAAGCCAGTGTCCTGTACTGAAGTCCATCTAACCTACAAAAACCAGTAATCTAGCAACAGCTTAAGACCTCTGTGCATCTTACAGTAACATCTGCCTGACATCTGTTTGCAGTTTACAGAGAGTTTGTTCAGTACACAGAGATAAAGTAAATAAATAAAAACTAGGTAAGATCTCCTAAGCCAACTTTACTAAAGTCGTCCGAGTAGTTTCTCAGCTGGGATTGGGGCATTTTTGGGTAAGAGGCGGGGCTTAGAAACCCCAAAAATAAATGAATCACATTCCCACACACTGTCTGGAGGAAACTGACGTTATCAAACAGTTCAGTCCTCTTGTCCAGCAAAACTGAACCATCTAAATACAACAGACTTAATGAGCATATGTTCCCTCTTAAAGTTTAGCCAGCAGTTGTTATTGTTGTGATTTATTGGTTGTTTTGTGTAAAGGCGTTGAAAGTGTAGGATAAGAAAATAAGGTCATGAAGGTTTACCTGTCTATACTGCATGTGATTTGTCCTTCCAACAGAACATTTAGACTTGGCATTGTAGCGATGTTATGTTTTGGCATTTTCTGCCTAATTACACTGACCCAGTAGAGAGGGGAAATTAGGGGAGAAAGGTGGCTGATCGAAATGCGAATCAAAGTTCAGCAGCTGATCAAACTGATCATAAAACAGCTTGTATTCACATCTGCCACTTGGATGTGTTTTCAGGCTTAAAGTCCAATTTTTTTCCTGTCACGTACGCATTTAACTACAACTTTATGTATTTAGCACCAAGTGCTGTCAACACACCATTTAGTGCAGAAGAGCACTGTAGGTGAATGAGTCCAGTGTAAATACTGACGGACACAACTGCTGCTGCGGTTGACGAGCTGCTTTAGCTGTGCAGCCGTCGTAGGAAAGACTCATCCAGCGGTAAAGCCCAAACTCCTCGCGGCCCCTCCCCCACGACCATCTGCCCGCGTGTTGATGTCAGAGTGAGTCGAGAGGTTGACGTAATTTCATTTGCACTTCACTGTAGTCTGTGTGCTCCTGTGTTTTAAGGATCTGCTCAGTATTAATATGAGTCATCAAGTTAATGAACATTGAACTCAGAGTCTCCGATTGCTGCTGTTTGCTGAGCTCGCCACCGAATCAATAATTTTGTCTTACTGTAACACAAATACACACATACATACAGCCACTCACATATATTTATTTTATAATAAAATAACAGTGAGTCAGGCTGATTTAAGTATATTATTTGGGTGAACTTTGGGTGAAACAGTTACTTGTAAAATAATGTATATGATGTTTGATTTACCCTTTCACTGACCATCAAAATACAGAAAGATAAATGAATTATGTCTCTCAGTCCTTTCATCTATTCTTAATTGAATTTAAAGCAAAGCTCACACCGACTAATACATCTTGTGAAGGTCGATATGAAATTCAAAATTCTTTCATGTAGAAATTGTGATCTGAATGTAATCTAACATCACCACTTCTTCCATTTCTCTTTTTTTTCCCAATTCACCTCTCCTCTGTAGTGTCTGAATGCCAACTCTGTGGGTGATGGAGTTGAGCAGGCAACTCTGTGGTAAGATGAGGAAGTCCAGTAGGAGAGCCCAGTTCTCCCCAGCTCCGACCTCCACTTGGGGCCTGGAGATCCACTTTTACCTGCCCGATGTGCACCAGCAAGAGTACTTCAAAGGCTGCTATACCGCCGAGGAGCTCTGTGTGGAGGCTGCCAAGAAATGCTGTGAGTGACTAACCTGTTGGCTCGTTGGCAAGACCAACAACTGCCCGCTGTGTTTACTGATATAGTCTCTGTTTATTGCTTATTTATAGCATTTCTGTATTGCCAACAATGAAGTATGTGTTCTAGATTTTATAGTGAAAATAACAAATCAAATGGAGATAACAAATTAACATGGTTTACATCTTAAATACCCCCAATTAAATGACATTTCACTGGACTTTAAATGATTGATAAGCATTGACAAAGGTTTGCTGTTACACCTTTTGGGCTCTAATATAAACACAGTCTTACACACCATTAGAAGATGCTGTCTGCCGGGTTTGGGCTTTGGTCAAGAGGTAAAGGTTTTAGTAAATAGTTATATTAGTAGTAATAGTAATCACAAGATGAACTTTTATATAGATTAATATATGTAAGACAGTTTCAAGAGCACATCACAGGTAACAAGGTATAACTGGGAGTTTCTGTCCTGAACTATTTGGCATCTTGCCCTTTTCTATTCACTTCACTTTAGTGCCCGACCTCCAATGAAATGTGGCGATTCAAAGTTACCTGTTCAGTGAGGGATGAATATGAGTGCATTATACTGCACTCTCACAGAGGTGAACTTCTCTCTGCCTGTTGCTGGTCTCAGGTCCATCCACCATTCATTACCGCCCTCCAACTTAGATGGACGTTGTGGCTGTTAGAAGATCGATGACCCTCCCCCCCCTTAACTGTATAACCATAGTACATGGCTCTATTGTAAATCAATTGAAACCACAGTTCAAAAGCCATGAATCAGTTATTGTAAGTCTAGACTAAGTGCCACTCTAGAGGCTCTTGGAAGAAGTGTCTCTCTCAACCCAACCATTAGTCAGTTGTTGTTTAGTTCAATTTGGTTTGCTGGGAATTTGAAATCTTGGGTTAAACGCAGAAATTTGCAATTGTCCTCTAAAACTAGTGCAGCGCATTTCATCTCTGCCTAACCATAGAAACATACTACAGCCAAGTCAGATTGCGATTGTGACACATAAACGTCTTTCTTTTATCTGGTTTTATAAGCTGATTTTTTGCCGTTGCTCTTAAATCCTGTCCTTGGGCCGAGCTTGCATGTCAGCCTCTGTCCCAGTCCAGCTGCTGGTCTGAATACTGATCTGCATCTCTCTTCTCTTTCCCCTCTCAGCAATTTCACCCTTGTGCCATAACCTATTTGCGCTGTACAATGAGGCAACTGACACATGGTACTCCCCCAACTATGAGTTCAAGATCACAGAAGAAACCAGTCTCAAGTTGTACTATCGCATGAGGTAAGAAAGCGTTCATGACAGCATGCTCTTTTTTTTCATTCAACCATCACAAGATAATGGAAATGTGGTTTAAAAAATCTGGGTGATGAGAGACTAAGAGAGATTTTAAGACATGTGGAATGACCACATCAGGAAAGAAGAACCTTTTCTGTATTTCTGATACTGGGACACCTTTCTCAATGAAGCTTTACCCAACCTGGAAGATGAGGTGGAGGGGTTTGGGCAGCAGGCAAAGACAGGAGCGGTGGCGTGCTGACACCTGGCTATGAAAACTGGCTCCCAGGATTTGAGATTTTTCTACTATCGATGAACAGGACCTGGGGCAATGCAAAGCACACCACACAGTCTGCAGATAACCCCTGAAGTAAAAATAGTTGATCTCACTTATGAAAAAAGTCCTGGAAACTCCTGGGTCAGGAGCAAGGCCTGTTTTCTTGGCTGGAGTTTTTTCTCAGCAAGAGGGGAACGAGAGGGTGAAAAATCCCCTCGCTGGTGTTTTAGAAGTTTTCTCAAAAATGAAGAGTGCCACTTAAATGCAATTGTTTTTTTAGTTTGGTCAAGGGATTTAATTAGTTGTGTAGGCAAGGTTAAAAGAAGTTGGATGGAGTATTTGGGGAAAAAGGGCTCGTCAGATATGGGGCTTTGCTTGGGGTGATCTCAGGATTTCTTGCAGAGAGGATGCAGTTTTTCTGTGACCTTCAGCGCGTGCTCGAGTGGTTTCAGCCCAAACTGGGATGAGAGCCAAGAAGCCGAAAGACATGGAGAGCTGGATGTCAGACCTCCCTTTTTTTTTATCTTGCTGCCATCATGACCTATGTCAGGTCAACAAGTGGGAAAAAAATGAAAATATGTCAAGTG
This sequence comes from Terapon puta, assembly GCA_028564955.1. NCBI lineage: Eukaryota > Metazoa > Chordata > Actinopteri > Centrarchiformes > Terapontidae > Terapon > Terapon puta. The sequence goes on along the minus strand of JAOXYL010000105.1, from coordinate 7,673,220 downwards.
TTGGATATATTTTGTCCTTTTCTGAAGAGAGTTAAATGGGTTGCAAGCGAAATTAGTTATGCCTTCACATTTATACAGAAGATGTGTTATCTGCAGACTTCATTGTCAGGCTTCCCCATCTTTGTTGCTGCATCCATTATCCTTCCACAAGGATCGAGACAGGCAGTTATAATAGAAATATACAGGCCAAAAAGAATTGAGTAAGACAACTGCACTATGTCACCTTTTTAAGAATGCTTCTATATAAATAAAGATTTTTATCATTATTCCGATAGCTGTCTGTTTTAAAGGTTGTATGCTTGGCACTGCCAGAGGTGCTGCTGGCAGAGGAATCTGGAGGGCACAGCACTTAACAGCATATGATTTCATAACACCGTAACAGTCTTTGGCATTATCTGAAAACAATCTGCTGGATATTGTGGGTGTGTGCTGCGCTGCAGCGGCACTGTAACTCTGGTCGTATAAGTTCATAACTTGTCAAATGGCACCGGGTGGCTTGGCAGGCGGGAACACATTCCAGGTCCTCCCAGACTAGTTAGATCTTGACTCTCACTTTGGCTTCTCAAACAATGTTTGGAATTCAGCAAAAGATGAAGGTCAGCAGTACCTCAGTAAGGAGCTCTTTAAACCTTTGGTCATAGACTGATATCATTTCAGATTAGGCAGGGTTATTGACAGTTTACAAGCGATGGCAAAAAGAGAATCCAGTTTCACACTTCACCCAACAATAAGAGACTCAATTGCTCATTATACTTAGGTTATGAGGAGACAGACATGAAATATTTGTCCCTGACTGAATTACTTTAAGAGGTAGTATTTCATGCAAAGAGGAAAAAAACAAAACACTGTGGTGTCAAATGCACTTCCTCTTTCTTTGTGCTCAACTTTCACAGTAGCAAGGAGAGCGAAAAGCAAGTGTGCATAGAGTCAAACTGTGGTGTGTGTTGTGTGTTTGCGTGCACTTGTGTGTGTGTGTCTTGCTGCAGCCTGCTTTGCGTACTGTAGCGCAGTCTGCCAAACAAGCAGGGTATTGTGGTCAAGTGTTGATATACACACAATCTTTAGCATAAGCAAATGTTCAGCACAAATAAACACTTGGATTAAAGTGTCACCAGGTTGGAGTCCTATCTGGTCAACAAGCCATGCTGGTGGGTTTGTGAGACTAAACTGCACTAATGGCTATTGTCAGCGGGCTTATTATGACAGTGCAGCATTTTTCTATTTACTAAGTGACTAAAGCAAAGCTTATGTTGTTTTCAAAAAGGAAACAAAAAAGGCGCCATAGTGACTACACAGCAGTAATACTGTTCTTTCTTTGTGTAGTTATTATTCTCGTTGGACCACCTCCCCACAATGTTCCATATTGTTGTATTAAAGTGTCATATTTTCATGGCCTCTTATGGATTGACCTGATCTCTTCCTCTCACTGATTGTTTTTCTCTGCTAGATAAAGTCTTAGTAGTCCTGTCATCAGTGAACATGTCAGTTCACTGAATATTGCAGATTTTTAGCTGCTGTTATTTCCTTTTTTTCCCTTTGTGTATCTTTTTTGGAGGTTTTTGAAATGTTCTCATTTAGATGAATTATTTCTTTGTGCCCAGTGCTGAAATTCTAACTAGCTGGTTGAGCTTTGCATCAAAAGTGAAAGTGGAGATGACACAACGAGGAAGAATTGTTAGACATTATCCCCTCTTCGTCGTCTGCATACAGGAGGCAGTAGAGCACTTCCTGTTGTATTGTTTCTCTGAGCATGCATATGTGCATGACAAAGCTTATTATGATTCACTTTTCAGACTTTGTTTAGTGCAAACAAGAAATTCAGTTACATGTATATATTATTCAGCTCACCATTTCTTTTTTCTAACTTTCTCTCTGCAAGATCCCTTCAATACAAACCCGAAGCTTACCTTTTTATTTATGCAACAAACATCCTCCTTATATTTGGACAGTCATTTCTAAACCCACTGGTGAATTCCTCGACATTTAACAGATTTCTGAAATTCACTGGGCTGCCATTGTGTATACTGATTTTTATTCTGTTTTTCATGTCATCTTTCTCCCTCTTTCAGGTTTTATTTCAGAAACTGGCATGGTACCACTGAAGGAGAGTCTCCAGTTTGGCGGCATTGCATCAGCAAACTCAGAGGACAGAAAACACCAGAAGGAACGCCCCTACTGGATGCTGCCTCTCTCGATTACCTGTTTGCTCAGGTGACTTTCTTTATTTTGTCACGGGAGTGTTTTAGACATTGCTCTTTCATTGTTGCATAAGTAAAGAACGTATTTGGGTCAGATATTTGACTCTATCAGAATTTCTTTTTCAAAATGTATTAATGCTTTCTACGAAAGACCATTTTAATCAAAATCTGAGACATCAAAACAGTTAACAGTTAAGTATCAAAACATCAACAGCTGGGAGGAAATATAACAATAGCAGGAAGTGCTGTTTTCTGGTCAGCTACAGACAGCCGCACTCTCTCTGAGCAATTTAGAGCCACTGTTGTCGCTTCAGTTCTTTCAGTGCAATAAGATATAAAAACAGTAAAAGAAATTGTAACTCAGCGGAAATGGATATTTCCTCACTTTAAAATCCTTCTCAATTTCCTTTAAGTAAACCAGTCTGCCACTTAATTACCTTTAGTGATCATAACATGATTAATGTTCCACACGAAGAAGCATCTCCAGTTTCCAAAGTTCTTTTTAGGTTTATGTGCATTTTCATATGTGTTGTGTGTGGCTCTACGGTGTGTTTGTTTTCTCCTAAGCATATTTATATATTATAATATATAATATATTTGTCTGTTGCGCAGGGCCAGCATGACTTTCATAAGGGTGGGATTCCACTGAGGACGTCTCAGTCAGAGGCAGAGCAGCATGAGATTGAAAACGAGTGTTTGGGCATGGCTGTGCTTGCTATTACTCACTATGCCAAGGACATGGATATACCCCTGACTACTGCTTCCCATGAAATCAGGTAAAACACACCTTGTGCGCACCAAACAAGTCTGGAAGGCGGGACTTCAACAGACTTTTGATAATGATCTTAAAATAACATCACTACAAGAATGATAATGATGCCCCATTTCAATACAGTTCTCTGAAATTCTGTACTCTCTCACAAAGCAGGCGGGGTGCTTAAGGAAACAGTTCATAAATCTGTCGCTCTATCTTAATCTCACCAGCTACAAGCGTTTCATCCCAGAGTCGCTGAACCGCAACATCAAGCAGCGCAACATTCTGACTCGCATCCGCATCAACAACGTCTTCAAGAAATTCCTCAGTGAATTCAACCGCCGCACAGTGAAGGACAGCAACATCACGCTGTACGACCTGAAGATCAAGTACCTGGCCACACTGGAGGGCCTGAGCAGCGGGCTGGGTAGCGAGTTGGTGGAGCCCATCTTGGTCAGTGTGACGCAGGATGGAGAGCTCAGCAATGGTTACCATGGTAAGATGATGCAGCGGCACCTGTGATTAAAATTAGTTTGAGTTGTAGTTGGAATTACAGAAGATTATTGGTGATTTAAAAAAAGAAGAACTACTTGTTATTCAAGATAATCCCTGTTTGAGTCGATGCAGTAACATCAGAAGAACATTGTCTTGGTGGCAAGCCAAGAGACTGAGATGACATTATTATTACCATCAGCGTCATTATTATTATTATTATTGTTATTTTTGTTGTTGTTGTTCAAATTAATTGTTATATTGAAACAAAACTGAGATGATAATCATATTTGTTTTTACATTTCAACTGACTGTGTCAGATTATAGTGGTTATGTGACAGTGGTTAGTTGGAAATGTTTACATGCGGAGTATCTGTGGTGTTCTACCCACAGTTGAAAAAAAAAAGTTTGAAGTTTGTTGACATTGTGATATGCCTAAAACACTGTGTGAGACTGCGCAGATGATGAAAAGCAAAAGTGAAAGAAACTATATGTTTACATGTCACATTAACCTACTTATCACAAGGTTAACCAGACCCTTGATGTTTCTAACCAACCACTTATGTGTGAAGTTTTTAAGCACTAATGCAGAACTGGATGGTTTGAATTGCCTGCTTGAAATCAGTCCTTTCTTACACTGTAAACACACAGAAGCTGTAGCCAGCACGACATTTCCCTGCTTCACTCCTATTTCTGTATAATTACTACAAGATTTTCCGAAACCATTATTGAGAAAAAAGTGAAGCAATACATAGGTATTTGTTGACTGATTCATCTACAGTCTGTCTATCCTGTAATTACAGTCGGGAAACATTTGGCTGCATGTGTAATGTGTAATGTTTGTTGTCAGGGTACTACAACCAGAACGAAGGTCAGAGTCAGAGTCAGAAGATGGAGACAAGCCATGACGTGCAGGTCCTGGTTACTGGTACCACTGGCATTTCCTGGAGGAAGAAGCCAGCTGCTGTATGTCAAACTGGGTGTTACAGAGATTTTATGACATCAGCTTCAGATTAACTATGTGGAAAATTACACAATTGAGAAAACATAATATGTAATATAATGATAATTTAACATATCCTGCCTTTTGTAATAAATAATTCACATAATCTGTAACAAGTAGCAGAATGTATTCATTATTCAACACAATTTGCAGCATTATGAGATAAAAATACTTGTTTCTGACATGTCTCGCATGTATATCTGCGTTGTATCTTTTTAAAATAGACACCTGTGATCTGTAAGGAAAAGGCCAAGTCTAAGAAGAACAAGCTGGATGGAAAGCAGAAAAATGAGAGAAGGAAAGAGGCGAGCGAAGGCTGGGTGGTGTTCTGTGACTTCCATGAGATCACCCACACTGTCATCAAGGAGGCGACAGTCACCATCTACAGACAGGACAACAAGAGGATGGTAAGACAAACAAACAAATGAAAGAGCGCCAGTGGGATCAACCCAGAACCAAAGCCACTGAACCCCAGCCATAACCTCACCTGTTTTTTATTTTCAAATACAACATGGGCGAGTGAGTGCATGGTCGAGTAGCACTAACACGCTAATGTAGAAACTGCAAACAGACTGTGTTGACTTTAAGTATTCTGCTATTTTCTCTGTAAGTACCCAAAACATGTTAAGTATTTTTTCTGAAGCAGGATGCGCAGGATTTTAAAGTTTCTTACATAATTAATACCAAATCTTGCAACCATCATTCCACAAATGTTTTTCTAAATGTATTTTTGTATACATGAATTCAGCTTGAAATTTGAAACAGTATAAAAATCATGTTGCTGTGATGTTAAAACCTGTCAAAGTAACCACTGTTGTGATGTGTCTTAGTACAATTATAGTGGTAAGACTCTCCCTTATTATAGTCATTTGGACTACTGTTTCGACTTATTTTTATAGTGAATGTAATGCAACATTTTTTGGCCTTAGTTCACGATCGAGCAGAGCCTGCCTCTCACTACATGCTGTCAACTATGACTAATGGTGATATCATACTTCATCATGAAAAGGGATTTTGAGTTTCTCAATGCCTCCCACTTCTTAGAGATAGGCCTCTGGGGAATTGCGGCTTTGTAAGAGCAGTTAAGATCCCCTCTTCTCTACAACCTTTATCTTAACCCATTGTCTTTTCTGTTCCTCAGGATTTGCAAATGACTTCCAGGGCAGAGGCTCAGTCCTTTGCGGCCCTCGTGGATGGGTACTTCAGGCTGACAGTGGATGCCCACCACTTCCTGTGCAAGGACGTGGCCCCCGCCTCAGTGGTGCACAACATCGACAACGGCTGCCATGGACCCATCTGGTTTGTACTTGCAGATTTATTGGTGGCATGTGTGTGCGACTGTGTGCCTGTTTCCCCACATAAAGATACTTACTGGACACATTATTAACCTTCATTTTTAAACAACCAACCATGATGGATCAATGATAGGTAGACAGACTGGCTTGATCACCGATGTATAGCAAAGAACAAAATGGAGGACTTGTTAGTATAAAACATGAAATATAGTATGAGAGACAGACAATACAACAGCAATACTAACAAACATGCCACCATTCGTTAAAACTTGTATTCAAGCCTTTTGTATAACTTTAAACCATGAACTTCTCCATTACTTCCTCCATTTACTGAGTTTTCTCCTCGCCAGTACGGAGTACGCCATTCACAAGCTGCGTCAGGAGGGCAACGAGGAGGGCACCTACATCCTGCGCTGGAGCTGTACTGACTACCAGTACATCATCATCACTGTCGTCTGCAATGAGGTACAGTTGACTTATTCATTAGGTGTTAGGAAGCTGTATATTGTTTATCTCCCACAGGAAAAACAGAAGTGAGTCTGTAATTTAACCCCACAAATTGGTTAATGTTCAACTTGTCTTTGTTTGACTCTGAAAATACTTTTAGCAATACAAACACTTCTAAGAGTACAAAAAACACATCACTGGTCACGGGAGAGTGCTGACTTGCTCAGAACCCACTGACTTCAAAAGTTTTTAAATGAAATATAATTGAACTCCCAAGGTTGTTGCTTTTATAAGATTCTTAATTGAAAAAAAATCAGTCTTGGAATCACCAACAATATATATTAACCCTCTATAATTAGCACAGGTGATGACTGGCATGACTGGTTATCCTTCAGCCAAAGGGAATGACACACATGTACATACACAGAAGCACCAAATCAAATATTGTCAGTTTATTTTATATCAGATTACAGGATGTTTCAAGGTAGACAGGTTACTTCACTGCACCGCAGCTTTATGAGTCAGTATGTGAGGAAACCAACACATACACACACAGAAGTGACATTCACAGGGCTGACCGTCGAGGTCAGTCTAGCCACCACGTACAGACACAGTTTATACAAGCCCTGACTCCGAGTTACTGTCATATATTCATGACATACAACTATGGAGGTCACATGTGTCTGTAGAGCTTTAACAGAGCAACCATCACCTTGGCTTTTTTTTTCATTTAAGCAAACAACTGTAAAATGAATGTGTTTTTTTTTTTTTTGTTTTTTTTTAGTCCTGTTTTGTTCAGGCTTTGTTCATTAGCTTCACTGGAGATCATTACACTTATGCATTTCTCTTCGCACTCTCCCACTCTCTCTTCTCTTCCCCGGCTCCTCCTCATTTGATGTAATGCTCAGTTTTCTTATTTATTCTCTCCTAATCTAAAGTTGTCTACTTTGCTTCTGTTGCACATTTGATCTCTCCTTCAGCCTCGTAATCCTCCATGTTTGTCATTTTCTCATAGTCCAGTTAAACACACTCTCTTCTCTCTCTGCATCCAGCTCGATCTGAAGGAGTCACGTCCTGTGCGACAGTACAAGAACTTCCAGATTGAGGTGAGCTCTGAGGGGTTCCGCCTGTACGGCACGGATACGTTACGTCCCTCTCTGGAGGAGCTGCTGAGGCACCTGGAGGGTCAAAGCCTTCGCACCGACAACCTTCAATTCCAGTTGCTGCGCTGCTGCCCTCCGCAGCCTAGAGGTAAACTTCATCCCACCACAGACAGAAAGTGACATGGACCCAGTAGTGCGCAAAACCCAAATAAAGAAAGCCATACAAATTCACTTGGCTAGAAATGTCACGGCACAGACCTTTATTCCCTTGTAAGCCACGCTTTGAAGGGACTTCAAGTAACTTAAAGGAGAACAGCTGGCAGATGCTGCATATCTGCAAGACATAGAGTATGAATTACTGTTCAGTTATTTTTTTTTTTTTTTTAGCGAAACAGACCGCACTAAATACGTTACCAACAACATTAAATAAAAAAAAAACTGTAAGGAAGGTCGAAAAAACATCCATCAAATAATTTGCAATGCACATATGATGGGAGAAGAGTAACAGCAGTAAAGGCATTTATAGAGGTTACTAGAAATTAGCATTGATTATTGATGTACCAATGAAAAGTGAAATACCTTGAATCAAAGGTGAAAAAAAACTTCTCAAAAGAAGCTATTTAGAGCTGGTAAACGACTGGTGTCTGAGCAATATCACTGTGAGATGTGTGCACATTCGGCTTTCAAAAAGAGTGATGGAGAGATGAACGGCAACAATTTCTTACATGCCTGGTTACGTATTATGGTACCGTTACTTGTGTGAGGGCTTTCCCGGAGTTCTGCATACAGATTCACTCCTGTGTCATTTTACTGGGTTACACCTAGTTGCTTCATTAATAAAAATAACACTGTCCATATAAATGCTATTTGGACAGTGTGGTAGTGTGTTTTCTATTTCCTTAAAATGCAGGCAACCTTAGCTTATGATAAATGACAAATCTGCCAATTATGATGGTTGTCAAAAGCAAATATTCCTCAATATAATTTCCACCAGATGACTTTTATTTTATCAGGTTGTGGCTATGTGTAATTTTTAATTCTGTTCCAAAGTCCTAATTTCTAGACAGCAACCACAAATGCTTAAAAAAAGCCTTCAACTGGTGCACACGGTTCACACTGATATTCAGATAAATGCTACAGCAGACTGTAGAAAATCCTGCCTGCATTTTTTCCATACTCAGTCCACATCTCACACACTACAACACCTCTTACCACGACATCACAGCAGGGTGTGGTAAGCTGTACAACAGTCTGCACCCAACTGTGATGTTGGGAGGGGTCAGAAGTGTCACAATCTGAACCTTTCAACCCGCAGAGGTCAGTGAAACAAAAAGCTTTCCCTCTGTGCGAGATTTAGAGTACAGTTGGTCTCTCCAGAAAGTCTGTACGTGTGTGCATGTGTTTGTGTGTCTCTCTAACAGCGGCTAAGTGGAGCTGGCATGAACAATGTGAGTGTCTGTGTGAAATGGTGTCACGGAGGAAGAGAGTTGTAAATGTGGGTTTCCGGAGCCAAACTAGCACTCTTGTGTTTACCTCACTCAGGGAAAGGTGGAGCCACGTACGCATGTGTGCATGGATGTGTTGAGCTGTTTTTGTTTGTTGGGGTTGTGTGGTGTTGATGAGTATCAAAAGATATGTCTGCTTCTGGATGGCTTTGGGCTGCATGTGCTTTACAGGAAGATAAAAGACCAGAGTGCTATGCTGCTGTCCCCTGTTAAAATATTCATAATATATTATGCAACTGCCTTGCTGCAACAACAATATACTGGTATGCCCACAACCCTTGAGCAAGGTTGAGCAAGATGTTGATCAGTCTTCAGATAAATGATTTGATGAGGGGTGGGTGCAGTGCTTTGTGTAATATTTGGATGACAGGTGTTGGCTGCATGTGTTTGCATAAAAACCCAGATTGCTCTTAACACTCCTTGACAGTGAGTGCGGTGTGATGCTGATGGAGTGCAGATACTTTTTCCCCACTTAAACCACAGGGCGCTGGTTTTGTCACAACATTCAGCACACACTCGCACAAACACACACACAGACAGACACATGTATAGTACGCTAACAGGCAAAACGCATTTTCACTTTATACTCCCACACACAGCTCTGTATATACAAAAAATAAACTGACTCTGTATGGTGGCCCGACTTGAATAGCTGCTCACATCATTGCCACATTGACGTAATTATTGAGAGCTTGTTTTACCACATGTAAACACAGTTTTGCTTTCATGCTGCACACCAGTGCATATAAATGTATATAAGCTGGATTAAGGGAAAGCCTGACTTTTTCAATAATTCTGGTTCATTTAAGAGAGAGTTGCATTCCATCATCTCTCTCACTGCTGCGATGAACAAAGTGAGAGAGATTGTATGAACTGCTGATTAGAAGAAGCTCTCACTATACTTTCCTCTCGCACCATCCACTTTTCTCCCATCGACTCGTCAGGGCTTCTTGTGTTCCTTGAGTACTCGCACATAGCCGGGCTATGCAAGCCACTCTTGAATCAGCCTTTATTACATGCTGAAATGTGTTAGTGGAACAACTTGAGGCTTATTTGGGAGATGGCATTAGTTCAAGCCAGGCTTTCTCAAGTCAGCCTGGCTTTCTTTAGCTGTTGATGGAACACCCCCCCAGGTGTTTCAGATCGAAAGTTTCTTAGACGGGTCATTTCACTGTCCCAGTTGGTTGGCTGCGTGAATGTACGTGTGTGTGTGTGTGTCTGTGTATATTTCCTCACATACTGACTCATAAAGCCGTGGTGCAGTGAAGTGACTACTTTAACAGCATGACAACAACATGACCTTGGCAACAGTAAATGCAGACACAACATCCAAAATGAAACTGCTTAGACTTGACATTTGTTCTTTTATCCCACAAAGGAAAATCTAAAACATGTACTCTCATACTCTTGAAAATGGTCAGCTGTAATGTAAATCATATACCCTTGAAAGTATACATTACGTCATATAAAAACCCTGCTGTGGTCCTTTGTAAAAGTGTGTGTGTGTGTGTTTGTGTTGCAGAGATATCCAACCTGCTGGTGGTCACCAAAGAGAGAGCACCAGCCCCTCAGACACCAATGCAGGAGAGTCAACTCAGCTTCCATCGCATTCTCAAGGAGGAGATTGAACAGGTACATCTTCTCATCATTACTGCGGTTCTTATAATGCAGTTGCCGCATATGTCAGAATAAATAATCATCTCTGGAAAAATATTTTTTAATAGTAGTTTCAGAGTATTTGCAGCAGCCATATTTGGATACTGTGTGTAACTATTGTATATAATTTGCTTTGCTCTCTGCTGTCTCACCCAGGAGGAGCACCTTGGCCGGGGCACAAGAACCAACATCTACTCCGGGACACTGAGGGTGAAGAGTGAGGAGGAGGAGGATGCAGGTTATTCGTCCTTCCAGGAGGTCAAGGTGGTCCTGAAGGTGCTGGGCTCTGGACACAGGGACATCTCCTTGGTGAGACACAGTCACAGATCTTTTACATCCTTGTGCACCTGGTCCTATGAGGACTTTGGGTAACAGAAGTATATTCCCATTAGCAGTGAGCTGTTTCAAAATCTGATCAGACCATAAAAGTTTCTGTAATGTTATGTGTCTGTCGACAGGCCTTCTTCGAAACAGCCAGCATGATGCGTCAAGTATCCCATAAACACATAGTGCTGCTGTATGGAGTGTGTGTCCGCCACCAAGAGAGTAAGTGCATGTTGAAAAATGCTTATGTGTGCATGTGAGAATGCAGGTCTGTTTCTAACATCTTTGATACTCGTGCCTGTGTTGAACAGATATCATGGTTGAGGAGTTTGTCCAGCTGGGACCACTGGACTTATTTATGAGAAGACAGCAGAGCCCGCTAAGCACACCGTGGAAGTTCCAGGTGGCCAAGCAGCTGGCCTCAGCTCTCAGCTACTTGGTGAGATGGGAAAACACACATGCACGCACTAAATTATGGGATTTTAAGAAGTGTGCATCCATGGGAGTTATCTGCTGTATGTTACAGCCATTTTATCAACATAGTCTCATGATATTTTCCCCTTGTTTTTTTGTGGTGTGTGTGTGTTTGTAGGAGGACAAAAAGCTGGTCCATGGTTTTGTGTGTGCTAAAAACATCCTCCTGGCCAGGGATGGACTGGGCACGGATGAAGGAGGGCCCTTTATCAAGCTCAGCGACCCAGGAATACCAATCACAGTGCTTACTAGAGAGGGTAGGTTCAAAGCGCAGATATACTCCCTCTCTCTCTTTGTCTCTCTCTCCCTCCCCCTCTCATTCTCTTTCTCTCTCTGCCTCTCTCTGTCACTTCCTCTCTGTCTTTGTCTCTCTCTCTCTCTCTCTCTCTCTCTCTCTCTCTCTCTCTCTCTGTGACTAAATTGAAACCTAAATGGTTACAAAATACCTACCATGGAAAATTTCACAATAACTTCCACTTTCTTTCCGTCAGCTGTAAATGGCAGTGAAACCAAAATGAGAATGCATAAAATGTCTCAACTACAGACACACACAGAGCTGCAAATTGATGTTGGTCTGTCAGGTTGAAAATGTATGTCTGATGACCAGTTACATCAGAAGTGTACGTAAGAAATCATACTTTGAGTCCACCTTAAGACTTGTGTTTTTGTTTTGTTTTTTTTCCTTTTTTCGCTTAAAAGTTCTGCACGCCCATTTCTTCCTTCAAAGTACAGAAAAAAGGGAGCATAAAAGAGCATTTCCGATCAAGCAAAGGTTGTCAGTAACAGGAATTATATTTGTCACATGATCAATACACATTGCATTGCAAACATTTCCCTCTCAGGCTCTAATTTGTTTTGGAAAAGCTTGATCTGGGTTCAGGGAAGATGGCACAACAAGGACATTTCTCAGATTGCACAGTTCCCCTCAAATGGCCGCCTCATATTTCTATTCATCTATTAGAGCTAGAAGTACAACACAGTGTAGCTGTACAGATGGATGGGCAAACCGCGAGATGGACTGGAAATGTTTTTGCGTAAATGTCCATCGCCACATGCCCCTGGGGATGACCCCTCCCTCCCCCCTCTGGTTCCCAGAACTCTTAACATTTTTTCCTCTGTCTCCACCGCTTTGCAGAACAATCATTCTTCCAGTTACACATCAATGTCCTTGCACATAGATTCGATTGAACGCATTGTGGATGAAGTGCTGAGAAACCCACTGGGAGCCCTTCTTCCCAGCAATCTCTGATGGCTCTACTCAGACCCTCAAATCCATTCATCACTTCCTCACTTTCTTTCTTTCTTTTCTCTCTTTCTTTTCTCCTAACGCTCAACTATCTCCTTGCCTACTCCCCCACTTACATCCACTTTCTCCATTCAGCCCCATTTTTATTGCTCCTCCTGTTCCCCCTTCAGTCAGTTCTGCCACGATCCTGTCTGAATTTGCTCACCCCTCATCTGATGTTATGGATTTGTGGCACCAAAAAGCCAACTGTGGAGGTCAGAGTAGTGTATTTCAGCCAGCCAATTCAGATTCAGTGAATGAAGTCAACACACAAGTCAGCTATGAGCCAAGTCTGCCTGTCAGAGCTGCTCTGTATTGTGCTGTGGTATTTGGAGCATAGTGTGTTCTATCAGATCCCTGACGGCCACACCCTACCCTTTATTTCCAGGTAGTGTTTTTACAGGAGTGCTTGGCAGAGAGAGTTTGTTTTGATTATATTTGCACTCTGTGAAAATAATTTTTCATAAAACTACTTGTTTAACAGTGTACTGATGCTGAAGCCATATGCTATAAAACTTAAATGGTGAAGTCAAGTCAGATATATTTGTATTGTCCAAAATCACAATTTTACAACAACAACTTTGCAAACTACAAAGGGAATAAGGGAAAGCGGCACAAAAGGGAGAAGAAAGGGAGAGCAGCATTGGAGGGATCACTCTTCTGGGGTAGACAGGTGTGCGATAGATGGCATATAAAGAGACAAATAACAATATTACATAGAAAATTACAATATGTAGAATCAGAGTGACGATATCAGGGAAAAAAAAATGTATATGTATGAAGAACACGGATCAGTCAGGAGAGATATCGAGCACTGTTGGAAAAAAATGCGTCAGTCTGATGAGGGACAGGGCAGGTATGGTTGTAATACAGTTTTTAATTATGATGTTTCGGTCTGTTGAGGGCATTTGAAAGTATTATTTATTTTCTCATTGGTCAAACGGCTTTACAGTAATTAGGTTGAGCCTGTAAAAGATTATCACACATCTCCAGTGATCATCTTTTGTGACTTGTTTTTTATGAAGACACCACAGGACTGAAACACCCTTAATTGACTTGCTGTTGTTAAAGAACCCCACTTTATTTGCCTCTGCAGAGTGCGTGCATCGCATCCCATGGATCGCTCCGGAGTGTGTGAAGAGCACATCTTCCCTGAGCGTCGCAGCTGACAAGTGGGGCTTTGGCACCACTCTGTGGGAGATCTGCTATGATGGAGAAGTCCCCCTGAAAGACAAGAAACTCACAGAGGTAGGGGACACCTGGCCAAAAACTTGACCATACACTGTATATGATCATAAAGCTGCTCTGATGATCTTTTCTACATACAGATATACACTTCTTTTTATCCCATTCACCTCTGTCTTCCATCAATGATCACGCTCACTCTTGGTGGATGCACCTCCTCACTCATATGTGTGTCTTTGTGCTGAGCAGAAGGAGAGGTTTTATGAAACCGAGTTCCAACTGGCCACCCCAGACTGCAGAGAGCTGGCTGAACTGATGACCCACTGCATGAACTACGACCCCAAGAAAAGGCCGTTCTTCAGGGCTATTGTCAGAGACATAGACCTGCTGGAGAAAAAGAGTACGTATGAGGGGACTATGCGTGCTGTCCATCATATGTTAGCTGTTTTAATACAATTGGGTGGATGAAAATATGAAACCTCATTTTATATCTGGAGTTTAAACAGATTTATTGTCACTGTATCAGTCTTTTCTGCCTTTTGGGGCATCTCCAACAGCATGGTAGAACTGAGTGCATGCTGCAGATCAAGCTCAAAGCAGGCAGAGGTTGATAAATTAAAGTTTGCAGCTAGAAGTTGATCTTAATGTTTTGCATGGTTTCTGTCTCTCATAGCAGCAGCTCAGCAAGCAGTGCAAAGAGAGAGAGGGCTGTTTACTCAACTCAGATGTTCATGAGGAAGTTCACTGGGTTTACTATCACTGATCTGCCCCTTAGCTGGGCCCCATAGCAACCTAATATATCTTTATACTCCACCTGCTGACAAGATGTGGATACTGCAGTCAGGTTTTTCAAGACTGTAGCTTATTACTATTTCAGTCTTATTTTTAAAATCCCAGGACAACTACGAAACCACCGTCACTGAAATGTCATTCTACTCTAATTTGCACCTAAAAGAGGTTGAAATTCAAGATCAGAATTCAGTTTGTTAAATTTTCCATGTTATAATTATTGATCATGGTACTCTGATAGATTTTCTTACCTGAACAATGAATTATTCCTTTTAAAAGTAGCCATTTATATGGAAACCAGAACAAGCAGTTATATAACCACAAAAAATTCTGGTGAAATCTTTGACACTGTCAACCACAATAGACTTCCTATGACGCAAGTGTGCTCATGTTGAAGAAAAAGACATTTTACCTAGTATGTTTAAGTCATGTATTTGTGTCTTTTTCCATTACTCAGACCCACACATCCAACCGAAGCCCATGCCAGAGGTGGACCCAACCATGTTTGAAAAGAGATTCTTGAAGAAGGTCCGAGATCTGGGAGAGGTAAACATTTCCTGCTCTATTTATCCTGTTTTATTTATGCTTTATGTTAATATCTGCAGGGCAGATCTTGCCATTTATAAGAATGATGAAAGTGACCATTTCCATATGCACAAATAAAAAGATTTTAGCACTCAGTTAACATGCATTGGTAGAAGTTTATTATTAAATCTATAATTACCTTCAGGGAATTTTTTACTATGAGTAGTCTGGTGACTTTTTACTTTACGGTTCACATCAGCTTACTCATATTAAAAATGCCAGCTGGGGTGTAACAACTCATGCGGTACCTCATGACCAAAAGCAAGTCACAGGGATTCAACAAAATATAAAAGATAATGTTATCTATAGACTAAAGATGAGCTATGAAAAAAATTAGGTAATGATAAGAAACAGCTGGTTCCTCAGAAGGAAAGTGGATTGAAAGTCGCCCTTCTGACTGCCCAAATAACTTTATGGCATGCTTCTCATGTAGGGCCACTTTGGCAAAGTGGAGCTGTGCCGCTATGATCCTCGGGGAGATAGAACCGGTGAGCTGGTGGCAGTCAAGTCCCTGAAGCCTGAGAACCGTGAGGAGCAGAGCACCAACCTCTCGCGTGAGATCGACATCCTGAAGGCACTGTACCATGACAACATAGTCAAATACAAGGGCATCTGCCAAGAAGAAGGTAAGATGGAGAGATTTTGTACATAAACAAAAAACAATGCTAAGAGTGTAAGAAGAGATTAATGTATGTTCAGTTGCAGGCAAATACAAACACTGCATATTATAATTTGATCACTACTATGAAAATCTCCCCAAATATCTTAGATCACATGAAAATATTTTCCACAGTTGTTGTATACTTTGTATTGTAAAATATCCCAAAAACATTCACCTTTGAACACATAGATACAAGCACACACAACCTCCTCACACCGTGTATTAAAGCAGGTTGTCGATCTCTGTTTGTAGGAGGTCAGGCCATTAAGCTGATCATGGAGTACGTTCCCCTGGGCAGTCTGAAGGAGTATCTGCCCAGACACAAGCGAGACACCAACCTCAGCACCCTGCTCAGCTACTGTATCCAGATATGCAAGGTAAGACTGTCTTCTGACAGAGCTGCTTCCTCAGACCAGCTGGTGGCACCGGGCCCCTCTGCTCCTTACATTAGTATTTAACTGAGAGTAAATTCTGGCTGTCAGCCTTTAGTATGTAACACTGGACCACAGCATAGTTAAATAAGATGGTCATTTTTGCACCCACGCTAAACCGTTCCATTGTTTTAACACTTCCCCGTTTATGTACTGTGGTGAACTGTGTTTTACAACTGAAGTCATGGGACAGATTACACCGAACAGGAATAGGACTTCCATTTAATTCAATTAACAGACAATGCAAGTTACTGGCTGCGTGTTAGGCTCACTCAGTCAGTCAAGATCACATGAACCCATAGGCTGTTTCTGCATCATCTCTTTTTTTTTTAAGGGAATGGACTATTTGGGATCTAAGAATTACATCCACCGGGACCTGGCTGCCCGAAATGTTCTGGTGGAGAACGAGAGGACAGTGAAGATCGGAGATTTCGGCCTCACAAAGAGCATCAAGGACAACGAGGGATATTACACGGTCAAAGACGAAAATGACAGCCCCGTTTTCTGGTGAGTCAAGAGCAGACTAGGAAGGAAGCTCTAAAAGCAGTAAATTAGACTCTGTCAGATTGGACTGTGATAGCTCAGATCTTTGTAAAGAAACGAGAGAAAAAAAAGGGAGGGGATAGTAAATGAAATAGCAGAGATCAGAGAGGACTTAACTGTAGGATTTATGGATGACATGAGCATAGAGATACTGTGGAGAAGAAATACAGAAAAACGGAAATCCATTCAAGCAGAGGGTGAAGGACAAATCATTTAAATAGTTCTTTTCATCCAGCAGGTACTAAATTAAAATTCGTTTTGGCAGTCAACGTGGTGTCACTCGACTTGGTTTTTGTATTGAGCGAACAGCTGAAGAGCTGAGCCTAATGAACCAGGAGACATTGATGCGATAGAATTAAAGAAAGCATTTATTAGTTTTTTAGAAAATGCACTTGTAGTAAAAATTAAACAAAGACAATCCCTTTTACATTAAAAACGCTGGCTTGATTTCATTACCAATATTTCTCGATGTGGGTACACACAGCTGTGAGTAAAAACATACCTCCACATTGCCATGTCTTTTTATATTCTACACAGACATGACAAGTCCCCTTTTTAAATACTAATACAACCAGTTGTTTTTTGCAGAAATTAACCTGTAAGAGAGCATTTACATTTTTTGGAGTTGCATTTTCTTACTGCAGGTTACAATTCTGTTTGAAGGATTGAGAATACTTTATAAAAAAGAGACTTATAAAAGGGAGAACAGTCACATTAACACAAAAACTCTGTATGTTCTTACTTTGTTTTTCAGGTATGCTCCAGAGTGTCTGACTTTCTGCAAGTTCTACCTTGCGTCAGATGTTTGGTCCTTTGGGGTGACGATGTACGAACTCATCACCTACTGTGACTCCTCCAAGAGCCCGATGGCGGTCAGTGTCATATCCCCCATGCCCTCGCATTCAGCAACTAGATCTCACCCTTGTGTATTTTTTAAGCTTGTGTGATGACTCCACATTAAAGTTACACACATACTGCACGTTATGAAGAGAGAAAGAGTTCAATTTATCAGCCGTCACACATGAACACACAGTCATTTGTGTGTGGCCGATGACAGACTCCAGCAGGAGCCTTGTTTATCATGAAGATCTTTCATTTGCATCGAAGCTTTTATCTGCTGCAGCTTAAGTCCCGACTAACCCGTAACTGTTACTGACCTGCGCAAATCAGCTGAACGTTAAAAAGCAGGTGTCATAAAAAGGCTACGATGTGACAGAAGCTACAAAATAAAAGCTTTTATAGTTGTGTACTTATCACCATTTGTCATTTGTATTTCATGTAATTTTGTTGTAATTTCATGTTTAATGTCTTCCTAAAAAAAGAGCCAGAAATGAATATTTTTGTACATATTTTTGTTTCTCATGTAACGCGTCCTTGTTTTTGGCCGCACAGCTCTTCCTCAGCATGATTGGAAGAAGTCACGGTCAGATGACCATCATCCGACTGGTGAAGGTGTTGAAAGAAGGGAGGAGGTTGCCGCGTCCTGACGACTGCCCTGAGGCTGTAAGAAACTTTTTCTTTTTCATTACCAGCACGATGCAATAATGACGTGGACATAGGTTCATTTTTAAAGATTAAGAATAGTCTTTATTTACAAAACAGGGAAGAAGATGGTTCCAAAAAAAGATCAGAACACACAAATTGCAAACATGTTCTCATTCATCTATAGTGGTTTATGGACATGCAAGTAATTCAGGATTTCAGTGGCAGACTCTGCACCCTTGTTGCTTTAGAAAAGAGTCACTGTCACTGGTCTTCAATAGATTTATTTGTTACCAGAGAATTAGCCCTGTTTTAAAACTGTCCAAGGTTTTACATTTTTATCTCCTGTGATCTAATACAATTTATGTTCAACAGTTGTATGAGCTGATGCGCAAGTGCTGGGAAACAGAGCCTGAAAAGAGAATCACCTTCGAGCGCCTGGTTGAGGAGTTGACCATCCAGCAGCAGCATGAGCAGCAGCAGCAGCAGCAGCCACATGAGTTTTGAACCTCAAACCGACTGAGGCTCTGGGAGGGAAGTTGACTTTGCGTGTGGACTTGGGACCAGATGAAAAAGGCAAAGCTGACTCCAGGTCAGCGCAGACGGACAGTCCTGAAGGATCAGAGCTTCTCACAAAGCCACGTTCCTTCATACCCACTTATAAACCTTCCACAACTCTGGTATGAAGATGTTCAGTCTTAATCAAGTTTCATTTTAGCCTGCCATATTTTCAACAATTTCATTTGATGCTCTCATGTTTTGTGATATTATCAATATTTCCGAAACGAAGTAATACCGTCAGCTCTCGTAGCTTTAGCTGATGCTAAACGTGACTTTACATCTTATAAAGGACCTCCGAGTTTATCTAGCAGATTTAACCCTCTGAAGTGTCACACTCGTGGACCCTTCACTCATGTAATGTGCTCCGACGGCCTTATAATTGCGTGGACTGTGTGGAAGCTTGAAAAGTGGAGGCCGAGCTCAGAAAGGAACCGAACTGTTTGAAACCGACTCTTTGCGCAGTCTTTGTGATGGACACCGAGCGGACCGCTGACGAATCACATCGAGAAGTGCTGGGATGGCTGGGATGAGGAAGAAGAGTGCGCAGGCATTAACAGTGAATGACGTCCAGTTTTGAAATTTGCGAGGTTGTTTGAGGTGGCGGTCTGGTTTACAATCACCAGACGACGACGATTGTCAAATAATGTAACAGCTCTTGAATTAGGACCTGCAAGCACTTGTTAAACATCTTAGTTGAGGCGAGATTAAGAGAAGTACATGTGATGGACACTTGAGGGCAGTGTCACCTCACTTCCTTACTGCTGATTTCAGTTCGCTTCAGCTCAAATCTGTAAAAGCCACTGATACTTTATGACTGTATACTATACATGCTGTTGCAAAAAAAAAGAGCCTATTGCCATTGATGCAGTTTTAAGCAGAAGGACTTGGTTTGGTAGATGAGGGTTGAAGTGAGAGAGAATTACATTGTATTTTGTGTTCACATTTTTTTCAAAAACTTATATTGTTTCGTTCAGTGGCATGAAACCTTCATAATGATGTATGTTCATTTTATTTGTATCATCTTCTTTTTAATCCTCAAATACCCACAAAATTTCTAAAAGTGTATTTTATCTGTGTGTATGTGAAATGGTTGGAGCAGAGGGTCTGTTTTAAATCCATCAGTATAAATGAACCACGTAGCTCTAAAATCTCACGCAGTCATATATTATCATGACTTCTGAAATGGTCAGTTCTATCTAATGCAACTGTATGGCTTTTACTGTGAATATTAGCAGAAAGGCAAAAAAAAAGACATGTCAAGAGGACAACATTGCGCTTCAGTCCACATTTTATTTAGGAATGTAAAAGACAATTCCTTCTGCTCGAAATAAGAGAAAAGAAATATATATATATATATATTTTTCAAAAAATAAGACGAAAGTATGACTTATGGAAGGTAAAAGTATCCATAAATACACAATGAAAAAATAAATAAAATCAATGTTTGTTGTGTTCTGTCTGTGTCGGTCCAAATGTAATATATTATTAACTACTGAAAACTGTTTGTTCTATATATTACAGTTGTAAGTAGGCATGCTCAAATTGCTCTAGAAATACCTTATTCACAGTAAAACAATAGCAATGTCAGTGTGATATAAAATTTTGCAAAATCTACAGTATATTTCAGGTCAGAAAAAAATCCACATACTTAAAAGGCAAAAAACTGTTTACAAAGCAAGAAGCACAGCAAATCTAGATTTATCTACAGCTGATACAATGTGTCAAAAGATCAGAAATACTTGAGTATTGCAAAGCTTTGTGATCAACACACACACATGCGCACGCACACACACACAGTCATTCACTATTGCAAGTCCAGCCTCGCCACTGACCTTGTGTAATATGCAGAATACATACTGGTACAATGGCAACGCACTGAAGCTTCGAGGAGGCCCCGTTCACACAAGAACAGAAAAATCTGGATTTTAGCCTGAAGTGATTTAGCTGTGTTTGTGTCACTTAAAAAAAAATCACAACTAAAGTACACTACAAACATTTTCTGTTCTGATGTAAACAGTAAAAATAAAAACGGACTGTGTTTTAGTGACAGCATCACAGCTCTATTAACAACGAAAGACCTAAAAAAGTAAGCTGAGGCTGTGTTCACACACAACAGAATTGATCCTGAACTCTCTGAGGTGCAAACTGCAGCTGGCTCACCGACAGGCCGCCAGCGTTACACGGCTTTCAGGAACATCCTTCACTTGTTTGTGCTATGTTCATTTTTGGGAAAAACCAGACCCCATCGTGTACAATCATCAGGAGGACGTCACGTCTCGTCGACAGAGGCACAGAAAAATAAAGAGATACAACTTTTTTCCCCCATCAGTGAACAAACATTCCCCAATAAAACAAAGGCCTGATACTCTATAAAGGTGAGTACACACCAGACATAAAAAATGCTTTCTCCCCCAGAACTATTTGTATTTTACATGATCACGCTAAGACTGTGGGTAGTTACTATTGCTATATGATAATTAATAATAAAAAAAGTCAAATCAAGGCTGACAGAATGAATTATTTCAATATCCAAGAGTTGATTCAAAGGTTTAAGACCACACATGCAAAGAAAAAGGTATCGTTTGGGACGACGGACACAAATCAGACTTTGTAGCTTCACGAAAACTAATGGTGCTTTAAGCAGCCTGCGCCGACATAAAGCTCAGCCACCAACTTCGCTTTAATACCACCCCGAGCGTGTGCCATATGCAGGGAAACTATATTTAGATTATCATCTTGGATATCTATATGAACACGTCTAAAACACCTCTGAAGAGAGGAGGACTGCTGCAACAGACGAGAGTCAGAATGAAGACAAAATTAGCCGTCTGTGAAACACCAGACCAGGTGTGATGTTGGAGGAAGATGAAGGACATGGACATCCGACCTCAGGGGTCACATTTAAACTGGTTATTTCCAAGGTCAGGAGGGAAACACTGAAGCTCAACTACACATACCCTCTATAAAATATGTCTCTCCTGGAGTAAGGAACAAATTTATTGCTGGCTTTTATTTACATGTTTCTCTTTGATGCAATCCATGTGATCTATTTGATGACCAGTCAAAAAACACACAAGCAGTCTGCAGTGACATTTTGATCTCCTGCTGTGTCCTCCATAGTCAGTTAAAAAAAAGAAAAACAAGAAAGGAAAAAGGTCATATTTGCCTTTAGGATAGAGCACTCCCTTGACCCTGATGCTGAATCATTTATTGAGTATTTGGAACACAGACTTTTGGGTACATATTTTCTGCAGTTTTCTTAATGTCAGAAATCTCATGATAAGACCAAAAAACCAAAGAAGTGACCTGAGAAGTGTTGTCTCTGTAAAAGCTGAATTTATTGTTCATCTGTGCCATAAATATTAAAGAGACATCAGTGGGCCACACCGCTGCACTGGATCACATGTTCCTTCATGAAGAATGTCACATACACCATCCTGCCGCAGAAGACTCACCAGAGAGTCTTCATCCGCAGCTGAAAATAGTCCCAGACAAATGCCATATTTACCCCTGTTTATGTAACATTTCTAAAAAA
>JAOXYL010000105.1:7457402-7468497 GCA_028564955.1 Terapon puta | reverse complement strand
ACAATAATCTAAACCAATGATCACTGCAGTTGGTTGCATGAATTTTATTTGTTATATATATATAAATATATATATAAAACAAAAGCTTATATTTAGCTGTGCTTCTAATCAATCGTCATCAAATAATAACAGACAGCTGAGGCATCATTTGTGTGATTGCAGGACTGAGAATTAAATTTTCACCAAACACACAAACTTCTTCATATCACAAAAGGACACTCATGTAAATGCATCCAAAATCATGCATGATCACCTGTTCCTGGACATTGGACTGGTTGAAATATAAATTCAGTCATCATTTTAGAGACTAATGAGGAAACTAGAGAAGTTTTTGTTTTCTTTTTCTTTTTAAAACATGCACGTGCCGTTTTGATCGCCTACAGGTCAGTACAGTCAGCAGTGTTGACTGACATATACCACGGATACTATGAAACCTTCCTTTTCCTGATTCAGAACCAAAAAAGCAGCACACATTCATCTCTAATGGAAATAATCCTCATTTGGGTCAAACATTCTTCGGCTCAGGCACAGAGTGGGTACAAATTTAAGCACATCAAACACACTTTTTTTTAGTTCATGTAAAAGGGCTCAGACCTTTCAATATATGTTTGTGACAGTAACATTGTGTTGGTGGGACACCTCCCTGCTTTGAGTACTTTCATTTCTCCACGTCCTGAATGGCTTTTATTTGCACGTGCAGATGCTAAAAAACAAGAAACTAAAACAAGCCCTGTGAATAAAAAAGTTCCTTCAAAATTGAAATACAGAACAGCTCCCCCCTAAAAATGGAAAACACAGAATCCAGTTTGCAATAAAAATGTTCTTTTGTGAAGGTAAAATCTGAGTTTACATCACTGACAGTAAATTGACCCCAGTCCTCGAGCGGTGAAGGAAGTGTTTGCTCTGAGACCGGTCCGGCTTAGCTGCGGCAGCTGTCGAGGATATAAGCGCTGTACGGTTTCATTAGTAGATTTGTAGGGTGTTTCCTGCAGCCAGCTTTTGAAGTTTGATGCCATATATGCTGCGAGAGTGGAGGACGGTACGAGAGAAGAAAAAGGGAGAGAAGGAAGGGACGATCTGTGAAGGTGAGAGGCTGATGAAGAGTTTATTGTCCAATCAGAAAGACTCCCAGCTCCCTTCTTCCTCAGCCTTGAAAGCTGTACACTGAGGTTCAAAAAGGGCAAAGAGGCCTGTGTCCGTGTTGCGAAAGTGTCATGTTGAGGTTGCAAAAAAACCCAAAAAACATTCAGGTGTCATTTACAAAGGGGTTTTGTGTGTTCACAGCCAACCTGTAGCCAATCTGTTTTTCATCTGAACTCCAGCTGCTTCGATGGACAGCTGTCAAATACCTGGGCTGCTCCTATGTGTGAAAGCCAAAAGGTGGAGTACGTCAAACGTACGCCCTTTGTACACTGGTGTGTTCGAGCAGGCCGGTGGTGGTCTTCTCAGGAAAAAGCCGCTGAATTTCTCATTTGTTCAGTCTGCGGTTCCCATTTTTATTTGCTTTCTACGTGCTGTCTCTTTTACCGTACGAGCAAATGTGCAGCACATTTCTGCGTTTCAACACATCCGGAAACACGCAAGTCACAGCACTGCTTAAAGGCACCTAAGGGTCATGGGATGGATGTCACTGTTTCCTTCACATCCTGCATGAAACAGTCCATTGACTGGGTTATTGACGCAGGAACTTCTTTTTGTCAGACTGTAATACAAACCATTTATAAGGAAAGGGGATGGACTTGCTACTAAATTTGTTTTTTTCCTTGATAAAACGTTCTTTTGAATATATATCTTTGTATTTCATTCATTTATTCTGGACTTATGTACCGTATTTACACAGAGATTAAAATAACAACACAACATTTCCAAACCATGGTAGTAAGTACACTTGCTTTAAACAATAAGGCATTAAAGAGTCAGACAGCTGTGTATATACTGAACTTGTGTAGCTGCGACAGTGTTTCCTGC
Organism: Terapon puta; assembly: GCA_028564955.1. Classification (NCBI taxonomy): domain Eukaryota; kingdom Metazoa; phylum Chordata; class Actinopteri; order Centrarchiformes; family Terapontidae; genus Terapon; species Terapon puta. The sequence goes on along the minus strand of JAOXYL010000105.1, from coordinate 7,466,529 downwards.
ACACCCGAGTGTGTGCGTACAGGCCAGTTTCTGTGGGCTCTCCATGTGACCAGAGTAGAATTGCTAGATTAGGTCCCTGGGTGAGAGGCTAAACTTCTCACATTTGGGTCCCGAGCAGAAAGGGTGCGAGCTTCCCTCCGTTTGTCTACAGGTCCGCGGTGATGACCGAGTCGTTGTACATCAGTACGTCAGAATCAGCTGTGAGCAGCGCAGACGTTTGCGACGGGTGCTCCAGCGGTCCCACGCCCTTCTGGTTTACTTGTCCGTACACCTGAGCCGTCCCGCCGCCGCTCCCCGGCATGATGCAGTGGGAGAGCAGCGGCGTGTTGGCGTCGTGGTTGGAGCCCGTGGTGGAGGGCACCCCGCTGACGTGACCTGTGCTGGTGGAGCCGCTGGCGCTGCTGGGCGAGCGGCTCTTGGGAGGAGGCAGGTGATGCTGGATGACCCTGGTCGGTGGGACGGGGGCGGGGAAGTGGGCCGGGAAAGCTGCGTATCCTGGCGGGATGGGGTATCCGTTGACGGGGATAAAGCGCTGGTGAGTTTGGGGCACGGCCATGGGCGTCCAGGCTGCAATGGGAGCTATCTGGCCTGGAGAGGGAATAGCCTGGGCCGGGTAGAGATACCCTGCGGCAGCGGCGGCAGCGTAGCGGGGATTGCTGAGGTTGCTGACAGGGCTGGCGCTGAGCGAGGTGGTCTGCGTTGTGGCGTTGCCTCCTCCACCAGAGGGCGTGCTGGAGCTGGCGTGGGACGACATCCCCTCCCAGGCTCTGAGGCGGCCGTGGATGTCCTTGAAGCGCGGTCGGCGTGCCGGTCCCTCCTGCCAGCACTCAGTCATCAAACAATAAAACCTGAGAGTCCACAGAGTTAGCACGTTATCAGTGAATTGTCAGAACTCTTTAAAAGACTGTTTTGGTTTAATAAAGACATTCACATCAACACCTTTATGGATTTGGTGAAACAATTCTTAAGTATGTGATATATTCAGTATAATTCTACATTAACTTTACAATTTGTTGTGAGAACAAGCATGTTTGAGGCTATTTTGAGGAACTCTGATTACATTATACATTACATCATGTGATTAGAAGTTAAATTTGGTGTTTGGGCATTAAATAAAAGTTTTTATTTTTATTTCTAATTAGAAACGCCAATAGGTATGGCCTATTGACTGACAACAAGGTGAAGCCCTTCAAGAGGACTAAATGTGAAAATATGCTTCCTTATTAGATACAGAGTTTAGTGAGGATACAGGTTGTCACCGTCTTATAATTTACATGATTAGCAACGACAACCTGGACGTACCTTGGTGGACAGTCCTCAGGGCAGGGCAGCAGCTGCCTCTTTCTCACCAGCTCCATCACTTCCTGGTTGGAGAAGCCGTAATAGGGCTGCAGGCCGTAGCTGAAGATCTCCCACAGCACGACTCCGAATGACCAGATGTCCGAGTCTGTGGTGAACTTGCCGTAAGCGATGGCCTCGGGTGGCATCCAGCGGATTGGCAGCAGAGTTTTGGGCTGGATGCAGTAGTAGTCTGAGGAGTAGATCTCTCGGGAGAGGCCCAGGTCGGATATCTTGACATGGAGCTGTTCTCCTACGAGAATGTTTCGTGCCGCAAGGTCTTTATGGATGTAATAGTGGCTGGCCAAGTACTCCATCCCAGCAGTCACCTAAGTTTGGAAAAAAAAAAATTAAGACAAGAAGGAAGAAGCAGTAGAGTGAGAAACATGAGAGCAACCTTTATGTGAGAAAAAGTTTAAAGAGCTGCAGACTTAAAAATTGTTTTGAGGTCCCACCTGTATCGCCATGTGCAGGAAGTCTCCGTGATCCAGGCTGGACTTCACGGTGCCGTCCTCATCGCTGCTGCAGCCGACGTCAGAGTGCGGCGAACGCATGATGAGGAACTCGTGGAGGTCGCCCTGCGGCAAAAACTCAAACAGCATGCAGACGGGCTGCTCCTGGGTCACCACACCCAGCAGGCACACCACGTTCTGGTGCTGCAGCTCCGTCAGCACCGCAGCCTCCTGTGATGGAGACCAAAGAAAGGAAGAAAGATAGGGCTTTATTTAAACATAAACTACTGAGAAAAGTCTTTTCGTATGCCAATTAGAGAATGACTAATTGAGTCTGAAGCAGTGTGGACTTGAAAGGTGGCCATAAGAGATTTTCTGCGGTGTTTCAAAGCCACAACACAGACTTTCGGTGTGTCGCTTCAAAGGCGGGCAGTTCAGTTCTGCCTAGTTCATCTGTCCATGGAAAGGGAGGATTATGTTTTCACGAGTCATCAGTTTCAATCCTCCTTGACGTCTAAATTTAACCGGACAATCTGCCAGTAGTTCGTTTATTTTTGGAACTATTTCAAGTGAATTAATCTTCTGTTCAGTGATTTTTAGCCATATACAGTGTGCCCACCATGTTTACCTTCTGTGGAAGTGTAACAAGTCATGCTTCAGGTCTTGTGGGTGGAGAGATCTTTCCACTGGGAAAGAAGTCCTTTGTAGTTTAAAACAGTAGATTATTTTGGCACCACAGTTAATTTTTAGCAATCCACACACAAGTGCTAGTTTGAAGCATGTCTTTAAAGACGACTAGCTTCCACAGAGGTTACACATGGTTGATCACCAATAATCCATGCTTACACAGTTTGATGATTTTTTTTTACTTTTGAAGTAAAGATGCTGGAGGACATAAACTTTAAGCTTTGCAGGCGGAGATCCATTCTGTACCTGCTGGAAGTCGCCCCATTGCTGGGCGTTGGAGACATCCTTCAGGGTCTTTATGGCCACAAGTTGAGCTTGGTCCATGCCTGGCAGATACAGATGACCCTTGTAGATCTTGCCTAAAGGGCACTCTCCAAGCTCCTCCATGAAGCGGACAGCCGACAGGGGAAGCTCCTTGGCCTTACTCTGCAGAGAGACGAAGAAAGACCAAAACAGGAAGAAGTGAGATCAGTGGGTAGAAAGATGTGACAGACAAATTAGGTCATTATTTGCTTAGTTACACCAGCACTCTTTCCTTACCATTATCCCTGTATGGAAAAGTGAAACGATGCCATTAAGTTTACATTTGTGCTACTATTCGTGCAGGCAAACTGCCTAATGAAACACTAAATACGTGTTTGAACTGCAAAAAAAAAAAAAGAAAATGGTAGTATTACCCAGAGAGCTAATATTTGTCATAATCGGACTCAGTCCATTACATCAGCTCCTAATGACTCTCTTTAAGCTTTTGGAGAGCGACGTGGGAAAATTGTGAAATCTGGCAACACCTTTACAGCCTTAAAGTGTCATTGAACTGACAGGTTCTCTTAGGAAGAGTAAGAAATGAATTATTTTGCCAGAAAAGCTGGAGAATCAGCTGCAGAAGTAACAGGAAAGCTGTAGCTGTCTTTGCGAGGGGGGACATGAGTCCCATTCAGGACACAGACTGAAGGTTTGTTTGTGCAGCTGAATCCAACAGAACCGAGCTGAACTATGGGATCACAAACTTTTTATAATTTTGTTGGACTTGATCAAATCTATTTCCTAATAATAGAGCATATCTTGAATAACAAACTACAAAATATATTCAAACTCTGATAGCTGATTCTGTATCTCTTATAATGACCACTTCAGATTGGGCCCAGGTTCTGTTATTAGTATAATAAAGTCAGTTCTCTTTTTAAATGAGTAATTTAATTTTAAGTGGATGTTTGTGTGTATGTGTGTGTGCACTTGTAAAGTCTGAGAGTTCTTTGTCCCACTTTGTACGGTTGTTCAGCCTCTCTTTCACAACTTAAACTAAATGCTCATTATGTTAGAGCTGACCAGGTGATTTTGGGAAGAGGGAGAGAGGGAGATTTTTTCTGTGTGAGTGAGAAAGAGAGAGAGAGAGCAGCTGTACTTGAAGATAAAAGGTGAGGAGAGGTTGGCAGAGATTTTCAGATTCCAGGAACTCCGAGATGAATAATGAAATTCCTCTCGGTGAGCAGGGGAGAGACACACACGGGCCTGTATGATCACTGAGGGGGGTGGTGTGTGTGTGTATGTGGACGAGGCGTGTGTGGGGGCCTGCTGATGTTATGAGAGACACAGATGTTTTCAGTTATGGGTTTCTTTCACCCCTTCTTTCCTCCCCACACCCAAACCCTCAGATCCTCCTCACACCACAGCAGGTTTATGTGTGTGTATGTTTATGTGTGTCTAAATGGATTGTCACAGGCAGCGGCCCCTGGGTGACCCTGCTGCAAAGCCTGCTGGGTAGCAGCCTAACCCTAAACCCCAGACAGAGTTGTAGATAAGAGGGGTCAGGGGGAGAGACTTGGCAATAATACACACACATTACTGTATAATTTGAGGTTTTACCGCTGATCAAAGGGGATCTAAAAAGCAGAAATCACATGGAAATCCAAGTGTACCTTTACTGTCTGGTAGCATTACAGTGAGCACATATGTACACTTCTGTAAAAGCTTTTCTTCTGCTTTTTAAATCTTTGAATTCGATGGTTATGTGGTCTGATGGGTAGGAATCACATTTCAGGCCCTTGCTGTCCACAAAGACCATTTAAAATTCACGGTTTAATTCCATAACTGCACGGTTGTCCCTCTGAAAAGCTTCCTCTGATCTCCCGTTACCTTGACTGTGCAGATACAAGCTTGTCGTCTAAACGCGTCGAGGAAATACTCCCTTTTTAGGTCAGCAAAACGTTTGTTCCATCGCAAAAAACCCCACATATATTAATGGCTTCTGATGCTTCTGTCACATGTTGCGGTCCTTCTGCAGCTGTTGATGGTAATATTATACACATTACTTTGAGAATCAACTCTAGTTTATACAAGCAGACACATTGTCTAGATACCCCCCCTCCCCCTTTTCCCACCTCCACCGCCAAAATTATGTGGAAAAAGATAAACAGATGATATGAACAAATGTGCAACCTTGAAAGAAATACGATACAGATCCTAATGTGAGCAATGTGCTGGCTGGCAGAGCCTGATGATCTGCATTACAAAGAAATTCAGTGGAAGAGGGAGGCGGGGGGAAGGGGAAGAGAAGGGAGGGATGAAAAAGAGGTCCGGAGGTGAAGGGAAGACGGGAGAGGCCGAGGAAGAGCAACTAGTGGGAGATGGATTAAGTGAGAGCAGGAGGGAGAGGAGGAGTGCGAGGGAGAGATGTGGAAAAAGAGACAGCAGGAGAGAAATAAACACGAGAGGCAAAAAAGCTGCCATCGAACATTCCTGGACCTGCTGAGCTCTGATGATAGAGATCTGAAGCTTTGCCTGAGACAGGCCATTTCCACACACACACACACACACACACACACACACACACACACAGAGGCCAGTAACCAGCATGCTGCGACGTATCCCAGTTGACATACAGACGGCTGTGCCAGTGTTTTGACTCCTTCCTCAGTCTGCTCTCATGACTTAGAAAGACAAACATGGCAACAAGAGAGCGCTGGTCTAGATTCACCACAGGAGAGTCCAAAAGGCTGCGTCAGTACATAAAAGTGTGTTTTTTTAATCTGTAAGCAAGGAGGTGGGAAGTTTATAATTCTCATGTTTGGTGAGAGTGAGGAGAAAAGAGAGAGGGTGAGGTGGATAATGGAGGAGTAAGTTCTCCAGTTTAGGTCACTATTGGTCTGTCTCTCTAAAAAAAAAAAACCTTGTAATATTAATGTAGTAATGATTTTTATCTTCTAACCGCTACCCGTTTGCCGTCATCACTTATTTCCTTGTGAGTGAAAGTGACGCATAAGAAGTTGTCCTGCTTGATTCACTGTCACTGATTGATTTCCCCAGGTGGATCAATATAATACTGATGATGCTGGGTGACATCATCAAAACTGTCAAATCAGCAAGTTACCCATCAGTTTGTGTGATGTCATGTGTACTCCTCTTGGGTTGCCAGTTTGTGTGCCTGACTTCATGGGCCGCAGAAATGAACACAACATGTGCTGTGTTTAGCCTGTGCTGATGCAGGAAAGGTCAAATTAGGAGGCGTGGTCTTTCCCAGAAGCTGCCTCTTACAACCGCAACTGCAGCGTGTAAGTCTGAGGGAGCCTCCATCATTCACTTTCCCCACCCTCAGTGTCGTGTGCCGCTCTACCTTTGGCTTGTAGGCAGTTGTGAGCATGGACATCTCCACGTTTTGTCCTCGGACTGGTTTGGGCTGGCGAGGGGCTGGAGGCCTGGAGGCTTTCTGGTTGTTGCGGCACACGCAAATAAAGAAGAAGAGTAAGGCTATGGCCAACGGGATTGCCACACTGGGAACCAGGATATACAAGATCTCCATGTTGCTGCCACCAGACTTGTCTTTATGGTCTACAGGGACGGAAGGAGAGAGAAGGATAATATCAAACACAGAAGTTGTTAAATGACTGAGTAATATAAAGTGAAAAAGAGCTATACTGGAACTGAAGTAATTAGTTGATTCACTTACTAACTGACTTACAGAAAATATGCAGCAAGACTTTATTATGTTTGAATCATTTTTGTGATGAAAAAAAAATGTGACAGACATTTTTCATTACTTTCTGATGCTTTATAGACCAAACAATTACTGCAATAACTGAAATTAATCAAGAAAATAATAATAATCAGTTGGGGCCCTATAGCATACTGATTGATTTTTTATAATACTACTTCTTTCATAACATAGTCAGTGATAAAGTATGACTGTTCATCTAAAAAAAAAAAAAGCGAGAAAAAAACGAGACAATAAAAGCTGTAGGACTTCTGTAATGTACACTTTAGCAAATTTAACCACAGATCTGGAATAGTGACACATTATTGCAGTCTCTTACCACAGATGGGAATGTCACAGAGCTCCATGCGGACCCCCTCGTCCAGCGTGAAGCACCAGGGGGCCTCGTGCTTGTTCCCCGGGTTGCGGCAGTACGAGTGTCCCCCGTTGAGCTCCGGGTAGCGGACGGCCAGGTAGGTGTGGCTGTGAGGATACTGCGAGTTCCACGGCTGACACTGACGGCCCGACTTGGTCACGCTCACTGTGCCTCTGTAGTCCGCCCCGCTGTTGTTGTAGCACCTGTGATCTGAGGGAGAGGAAAGTGAGGCGTTTGTGTATCACAGTATCACTTCTTTCTTTTGATTGTCTGGCAGTGAACGGGTGCCAGCCAGAGAGTCACAAATGTGCTTTCCTGTTGTCATCCGATTTCATTTCACTGACACACACATGCACACTTAATGTTAAAGGCTGGGTGCACAAAGGAAGCGTTCAAGCTAAAATGAACCTTTTCCACTTAACCTGAAGATTGAATTCAGGCAAGGGAATTAATTAACAATGTGCATTTTGCATTTCAATTACCAGCTATGATGTCCACAAATACAAATAAGTATATTGAGCGCTTTGAGAGAAGCTGAACATTTGACTTTCTTGTAAGGTTGACTAGAGTTCAAACTACAAGCTAATTAAATCACATAAACATATATATATTAGCTCTTTAACAACTCAGCAAGTTTCAGCCAAGGTTCAGATTTGCTGTTTTCTTTTTCACAGAAGGTGGCACATGAAAAACACGCAATGTGAAAGTATTGCACGGGGTCTGGGAAAGTTTGAAGGATGTGTTTCAGTTCTTTTCTACACCCGTTACATGAGAAAAAAAACAAGATGCCGATTCAGCAGTGATGAAAGTGATGCTTAATTGCAGCCCTCGGCCTTACCATACAAATAAAGCTATTGTGAAATATTTTTTATCATTTTCAAATCATGCAATCGGCAGGCGAACACTTCTTACTCTTATTTATGGGCTCAGCCATGGGGATGCCGATCCTCAGACAGTTGGCGGCCTCGGGGCTGTCGGAGGCGGCCAGGTCCTCACAGTTTGGCAGCTTGAGTCTCTTCAGGATGATGGGGTTTGAGCGGGCGATGATGTACTCCGTCTTACACAGGTCGTTCTCCAGGATCTCACACTCGTCCTTACACAGGTCCCGGGGCTTGTCGGTTCCGGAGCTGCGGTCGCACGTCGGGAAGGCAAAGTGGCAGAGGGAAGGGATGGCGAACTGGGAGCAACGGTCGGACAAGTGGTTGGATGTCCCGATCATGGTGAAGGCGGCTGGAGAGAGGGGAGGCAAAGCGATATATTCGTTTTGTCGGTTTCTTTGAAAACACACATCTGACATCACAGACAGAAAATGAAATATTTAATACATTTTTGTCTAACTTGCATTTATCACAATACATGAAAAAGACACGAACAGTGCTAAAGCAATCTGCTGCTTGCATAGCTTCTAACTTGAGCATCCAGACACACAAAGGATCAAAGAAGGAGACTATCGGAGAAAGCTGCCGCAGTAAATGTATGATTCACAGTCAGACTGTGCGGTTATTGCAAACATGTGCTTTTCTGTGGTTGTGATTATGAGTAAAGCAGCTCTGTGGGGGGTGGAGGGGAAGACAAGCAATTATAGTGGATAACTTAAGCTGGCGGCGGTCCAAAGGCTCCTACAGCACTTTGAATAAAATGACACCGAAGATCAGCGAAAGCGATATTAAATCCAAGATGGCGAACGGCTACCGAACGTTGATGTACCAGGTGTGAAACGTGTGATTTACAGTCCCACTGTAGGCTCATTACGAGCCTGTGGCGTCATAAATCTTCATTATCACTCGTCCTTGATGTTTCCGTTTAAGAGGCTGAGTTCATGGCCCCTTTGTGTCCCTGAACTGCTCAGCGGAGAAGCTGACATCTGCGCGGATGTAATCAATAACACACGCACATTAAAGTGACCTCCGAGGACACGTGCACGCAAACACGCTAAACAAAAGCACGGAAACAGAGACACAGAAATTATGAAACAGTTTTGGGGCCATTTGTGCTTCATGCTGAGTGGCGACCTTGCTGAACTTCCTTTTAATTCCCCAAGTAACGTCTTGTTTTCTTCTTACTGCATATAAGTTAATGTTCATCTTCTAAGCAGTCCTCATTCACAGATGGTTTTTCATTGATTTAGTGTATGCAGAGGAGGCAGTTTTACAAAGGTGCTGTATCAGCCTTTGCGTGCTGAAGACTCATATGTGTGTGAGCATGGTTGGATGATGGTTTGAATGAGTGAACTCATGGGATGAAAGCATACACAAAATGCCTGCAAGGGAGCAACCAGTTTGTTCTTATGATTACTGTGAGGCTTTG
>JAOXYL010000105.1:7362691-7379535 GCA_028564955.1 Terapon puta | reverse complement strand
CACACACAGCAACACACACAGGATGTCTGTCTCCTGGGAGCTGATCAGCCTGCCATCCATCAACAGTCTTCTATTCACACTGACCCACTGCTGTGAACAAACATGTAAAAACACACGAGAGAAGGATTCCTCCACCCAAGCGCGCGCACACACACACACACACACACACACACCCCACACACACACAGGCGTCTGACCTGTCCGCCTGTCAGCACACCAAAAGGTCCCTTTGTCCTTTGATAACCCTTGTCCAGCCTCCTCTACAGGAGGCTGTCTCCTGAACAACTCTTGCCCACGGCAGGAGCTCGGAGCTGGGGGCGAAGAACAAAACAAAGCCCTGTCTCGTGGAGGAGAACCGTTCACACAGGGACCTCTAATGAAATCCCTGTCTCACCAGACGTTCCCAATCTCAAACACCCACCCCAACCCAACCCCCTTCCTCTTTCCTGCCTCGGTCTTCTCTCCTGATATTACATTTCCTCCTGTTGTGATTCATACCTCTTAACTGATTTCTCAAAGGTTAATATGCAGAGCTGTAGCCTTGACTCTTCACGCTCACGGAACAAGCCAAGCAGCGTGATACTGCATTCGATCAACTGCGCTCTCTTTTCAAATCCTGGAAGTAATGATAAATGGACTCTCTGGACTTCGCTGCTTCCAGGTAACGGAGAGAAAGACGAGAGAGCGAGCGAGCACTGAGAGGGCTTTAAATCATCTGGCCTTCTGGATTTGAGCAAAGACAAATTTCGGGAGCCAAGAAGCAGAGAAAGAAATCAGAAAGGAAGAAATAGAAAAAAAAATAGAAAAAGACAGGCGGGAAAAGAGAAAGGAGGAAAAGCAGAGACAGCACGGACGAGGAAACGCCGACCTCTGTTTTGTGTGAGATGGGCTGTGAGGAGTGAAAAGTGGTGGGATCGTAAAAATCCTGTCTTCAGTTTCCATCCGCTGTGGAAATCCGTCTGGACCAGTCACCACAACAAACATTCGGCCGTCCATGAATCATATTTCTCCTCTCTCTCTTCTCACTGTATCCTTTCAGAACTTCTCAACTTGCAGTCAAGAGTGAGAGATAAATCAGCGGGTCATCTCAGTCTTCTTTTTGTGGTTTATTCTTCCATAAAGAATACAGTGATTTCACATTTCACAACAAAACAAACAGCAAAAATGAGGCCAAAAACAATGCTTCTTGACCATTTTCCCTTTAAAAGACTGTTAAAAGATGCCTCAGGTTCTCATAAATGACAAACAGATACACGTTCAATGTCACTTCCCCCCAAAATTGAATTTCTCCGTCTTCTCCTCCTTAAAAAATCTTCTCGATTGTTCAATCTCGCCCTCGTCCCAGAGCCTCTCATCGGTGACAGAGGCCTTCGTGTTTAATGTCTCTGTCAACACTTTAAAAGAGCTGGCGGTGTTGTGAAAAATGAGCCAGAGCGTATAGCGGAGGGAGGTGATTTCCCCTGAGCCGCTTGTAATTGCTTCAAGCTTGGACCAGACAGGACGCGACCAGGAGGCCTGGCGCAGGAAGTTGGGCAGGAAACGCTTCGGATTGAGCCAGCGAGGGAGCACGTTGGCTTCTCCTCGACGTGCAGTGGGCAGATACATCAAGGGGTCGCCATCTTTCACCGTTGAAGGTACAATTATTGCAACATATTTATTTGACAACAAGACAAAAGATCTATCGGCACAAACACTGATGGTACAATTCCACACTCCCATATTCACAATTCACTTAAAAAAAGTGTTTTCTAGTCATTTTAAATCTGAGTGAGTGCGTGTTCCCCTGAGCTCTGAGTGGTCTGGATCATATCTCGGGGTTCAATCTGATGCTGCCGCCCTCTCCGGCATTCATGCGCAGGCTTTGAAAATCTGCTTTGAATCCAAAAGGGTCAGACTCGCTCTGTCTCTTCTCATTCTTGGATTGAAAACATAACCGCTCGCAGCGTAGCCGTCTACACGCAGATTCTTAAAACCTATACTAGCCTGCACACAAAATGCAAAACATGCACGTTTTACAAAAGTTGCTCGCGTCCATGAAGTTTCAGATGCCTCTGAGACACAATTTAAGATTCTCAGCCCAATCTGCTAAATTGCACATTAAAACCTCACAGATTTAATTTGCTAAAAAGGTCTGATCTCATCTAAAATCCACCACCCAGTCATGGCTGAGGTAGGTGTTTGTTTCAATAAAATGGCCCTTGAGGGGTGAAAATGGCATTACTCACTCGCCTAAGGACTGAAAAGACAAGAGAGCATTGGGCCGTGCAGACTGAGAAAAGCTGATCTAAAGGACTTCACCTCTCAAATAGGACAGCTGTCTCATTAACTCCAAATGCCTCGATAACCGAACAGAGACCAGTTGGACCACCAGCGAAAAAGAGAACACCCTAAAGCCACGGAGAGAAAGCAGGTGAAAGTTAGAGAGAAACTGGTGAATGGGAAGAGGATTTTTTTTTCGCCCCCTCAACCCTTTCCATTTCTGCCCGGGCCCTGGGACCTTCCTTTGCCATTTTATCGTCTCCTCCCTCTCTCCCTCGCTTTCCCCATTTTCTCCTTTCTTCCAGCTAGGATTAGCTCAGCAGGACACCAGCATTCCTTCTCTACTGGTAGTCTTTGTCTCGACATTCCCACTCCTCCCAGTGTCCTCTGCAGCCCCGCGTCCAACCAAGAAGACCAACTGTTCCACAAACTGGCAACAGGTTGTCTTTTTTTTTTTTCCCCTCCTTGTGTATATTCTTTTACCCTCAAATGTACGTGATTTTTCATCATCATCATTTAAATAAATAAATTAAAAAAAAAATGGATAGATTTTACAAGAGGTTTTTACAAACTGATTGGTTGCTGGTGGATCTGAAACAAATGTCCACTACAGACCGTTAGAAGGGGTCGTGCCTCCGGAGCCGCAGCCCTTCACTCAATTCAGACTCGAGGTCGGGGGTGCCCTCGCAGTGACTTTGATCTGGAGTCAGTTTTGCCCAGCTGGCTACCTGTTGTGAGGTTTTGTACGGAGCCAAGATAACTGATACGCAGTCAGAAACTGGGGGGAGCTGTACTCTATACCGGCGCGCCCCACCAGGGAAGGCCGGCATATTATTGCAGCCATGTGCTAATCCTATTACTCCAATTTTGGTGTTTGTGTTTAACTTAGGAGTCAAACTTTGGGCTTCGTGTTCCTTCTTTTGCCAATTTTCAACCCGCCATCAACCTCTGAAAACCCAAATGACGAGTTTCAAAGCTCAGTTGCTTTCAAACAGAGTGTAATTAAATCACTTCAGTTCAGGAAAAGTGGAGCCTGATTTCAGAGGTCTAATGAGATATTTTATGCACATTTAAACAAAAGTCAGTTACAGTGTCTCAATAATGAACTAATGAAATAAGCTTCATAATCCACAAAGTATTCCCCCTCTCTCCCCCCCTCCTCTGACCTCAGAAATAACCTCCAGTCACCTTTAACAACACCCACTCCGACGAGCGCCAGAAGATATCAATGTGAAATAAAATTCATTGCAGAACATTTCCATCTTACATGTAGACGTCTGCAAGTTTTGCACATTTTGGCTGCATGTTTAATTGTTAAATGTTTTCTTTTTTTTCCCTGGCAAAGAGTTTTTCTGATTCAGCCAAACTGCGTAATGTTTAAGGTCTTTGTAAGTTAGAGGCTGATTTGTGACCAAGAAAACTGTTTATCGGGGGCATCTGGTTTTTCACATGCATAATACGGTGATGTTTTCCAGAAGATTTTTGCAGGATGGAGCTACTGTAACCATTAGTTAGCCTTTTGTGACTTTTGTTTTAATTGTAGGCACTGTTGGAAAACGAGCCCAGTGCCTTTTGAAAGGTAGACTCTACAGCTGGTACAATTTAAAGATCACTGGGTCAGCTATATGTTTATACTCTATGCAGCGATTGATCTGTATAACATGCATCTTGGGACAAGAAGATACTAGCAGCTAGCGAAGTTCAAACTAGTGACGATTTACAGCAGCATGGGGGGAAGGAGACCACAGGTATAAGAACCAGCTGCTCTCAAAGGAAGAGGCTGCATTATAACAAGATGACAGCTGTCGGCAGTGATATACCAACCACGGGATCTTTGCATTCTGCGTGCAAAGCTGACAAGCAAGGAGATGGTGGGTTTTAGTTTTATCGTCTAATCGATGTTGAAATCTGTGTACTCGCGCTACTTGATCTCAGCGCCTAAACCAGACATACAAAAGGACAGCGGGGAGAGAGGGAGAGAAAAGACAGGGACAAGGAGATGCGATAAAAAGTGCGAGGCGGACATACTGTGGCAAAATGGGAATGTTAGAGAATGGCGAAGACAAAAGGCAACATGAGAACAAGCGGAGATGACAAGGAGACAGATGATTTATGGAGTATCCCAAACAAACGACCGTACTAGCCTTGGGCCTTGACCTATTACGGCTTAATCCTTTCACCTGGCCTCAACAACTGTGCGCACACACACGCTATAGAAAACGCACAAACATCCATACTGCTGACAACAATGGTGAACTGCTGTTCCAGATAAAGGTACACCAGAGTGGATAATAGTTTTATTATTACCTCTGATTCTTCCACAGGGCTTTACTTCTTAATCTCCAGGGTGATTTGTTCAAACCGCAACATGAACACACATTGCTCTCAGTGTGTGTGTGTGCGCATGTGTGCGTCTTAATTACACGAACAGAACCGTTCATACGCCGCCCAGGTCCCAAAAGGTCCTGTGTATATGCGCACTGCTCTCAACCCGCCAGCTTAGTTTACACAAGAAGGTCATTTTAATCAGGTGAATACCAGGCCGCCTAATCTGCGGGTCTTTGCCTGAGCATAAACAGAGGATATCCCCAGGCTCAGCCGGGATCACATACCTGGAGTCATGGAAAAGTCATTGCTGGGCCTGACCGGAGCAATCCAATAACCTCCTGCCCTCCTGTTCCCTTTCTCTCGATCCGGCTCCGTATCACAATCACCTCAGGTGCTAGCTCGCGTTCTCATGCCTCCCTCTTCTACTCCATCTCGTCTTTCTCACTCCGCTGTTTCCAGTGACATTGTTGTCGGGGCTCGCTGACTGACCCACAAGGCCGCGGTGTCAGATTTGCACAAATGTACAAAAATAAAACACACTTGCATATGCAAGCATTTTCACATGCACATATACGTGGGAGCAAATATATGTGCGTATACTATATATGTGTGTTATCTATGACTTTGGTAATGCAGGAGTTATATGCATGGTCACACGTCCACACACACACGGACCATTTAATGTTACTATATATAACTACAACAAGATCTATTAGATGACGTGAACATTAGTACTGCGTGAATGTGAAAACTAGAAACACCCCCTGTTTACAGATTATTTGATGAAAAGACTTTGATATATTGCCCAGCAGTTCAGGTGGGTTTGATTATTTGCCTTGGGCCCAGATAAGAAAAGACAACAATGTAGCTCCTTATTAGGTATGATCGAGTCCTAAAAAAACTAGATCTAAAAATAGGAACAAAACTCTTGACTCAGCTAAACTAAAGTTTACTCTTTTGCTCAGCTAAAAAAAATGAAAAAAAAACTGAACAAAACTGCTGCAATAACCGTCAGAACACCAGGGGTCCTACAAACTACAGGGCTGTGACTGAAACATCGCTGACTCTTTCATAATGCATGCATGGATTCGAAACAATGTCTCCCTGCCCCTCCCACCCCTTTTGTGACTACCGCTGTCTGGCATGGTGCCTCTCTTCCGGTGGGTGATAACATATCGAGAAGGTCTGCTTCTTTATCAGCCAGCCACACCAGTTTAGGTAGTGGGGGCCAGCCGTGAAGTGGCGACCTTGTTATCACGGTCTGATTCGAGTGGAAGTGGATGGACGTTTGGCCTCGCGTGCATGTGTGTGTGTGAGAGAGAGAGAGGGAGAGACAGAAAAAGAAAGACAGATCATTCTTATTATACCACAGTAGTTTAAATCCATAGGTATTTCTTGGTGATAAAGATAAGTGAGATGTTGTCCTCTTTCTGGACTTGGAACAGGAGCTGCAATCAGATCAGATGTTGCTAATTACGCTTAACCTTTCATTGGAACTGGCTTTAAAGCATCAACATAACAACATTAAGACAACAATGACAATATGTTCCGACGGTAGATGGTGCTTGCTGACTAGAGGGAAACTTTGCATTCTTTTCAAGTCTTTAATCAGGACCAGTGCAGTAAATTGTTGTGGTTGTTACTATTCTGGGTGTGCCTCTTATCCATGTGTGTCTATCAGTGCTGCTCTCTTCTGGAGGGGACCGGAGTCTCCAACAAGCGCTCCCTGACCAGACAAGCGCTCTCACCCCGGCGCACCCGAGTTTAATTTGCTGTAGCACATTATGAAACAGCCTTTGGAAATGCACGTGGGGAAAAAAATCTGTTTAAATGCATGTGTGTCGTTTTATGGCGAGGAGAGAGGGATTATAAGAAAAGACAGAGATGAAAGAGAGACACAGACAGAAGATCTCTCAAACTCATTCATCTTGGTAAAAAAAAAAAAAAGAAGAAGTTGTGAGTGAAAGCACACCACAAGTGGGTTCTGGGTTTGGGTTGCTGTTGTTGCTTGATGGTTTAAGTGAGAGTGCCTGCACATAAATGCATGCATGAGTGCGTGTGTTTGATGACAAGTGGTGATTCAGACATTACAACAACAAAAAAAAACCAAAAGCGTCTTTCATCCAGATGTTTTACTGAAGATGACTGCTGTCTGACGTTGCTTGAGGACAAAACATCAAGAGCCAGTCACCGCGGGACTAGAACCGACAGACAGAAACAGCATCCTCTCTGTCCGCGCAGACAGACGCATGTTTTGGCGGACCGGAGGACACACACTTGTCAGTCATAACAACGTCTGAGCGTTCCAGTTGTCCTGAGTGTGCGCACACATCATTCACACAATAGAGGCTCTGTGAGTGAGACTTAAAGCAGAGGGGTCAAATAAAAGCTACAGTGTCTGCCATCAGGAACACTTTACAATACAACAGGGCCAGAAATTATAATACCGAATCCTACATGAACTACATGGGCGATGCACAAGTTATTTGACTCCCCCTTAGTTAAGTTTGTGAAAATGGTGCACAAGATTCTGCATAATTTCATCTAAATCCAATGAGTGAAGTTGGAGATATTGTGTGCGGATTGCCTTAGAAGAAACAGAAAAAAAGGGCTCTTAGCCAAGAGTCACTGCATAGCCTCAGCACATTAACCTAGAAAAATGTGATAGCGACATGCCTAAAATAAAAGCCATTGGAAAGGACACTAACTGCATTAAATTTAAAAGGGCACAATCTATAATGACAGGCCTATTTAATTTCATTTTACAAAACGACATCAATCAGGCGCTCTCTGTTTTTCCACCAATCAAACCTGGATCTGTGTGCTATTCTGCCCTGGTCTCGAGCTGGAGTTTAATAACCCCTGGAACACGATTAGAGAACACGATATTTACGTCAATCCAATCTAAATTAATTTGCCAGCTGGGTCATGCAAAGTGGAGCAGTGGGAAAGCTGTCCATCTGCTTAAAGCAACAGGGGTTTTATACGATCTCAAACCACAAAGCCAGGTGGTCCCGCAGCAGTGGGGAGAAAGCGCACCGAGAAGACGGTGGAAAGGAACCTGGGATTAAAGGGAAAGGGCGCAATTTGGCAGGATAGATTAGATCAGAGGGATAAGGTGGTTGGATAAAGGCGAACAAAAGAAGGTAACAGAGAGAGAGGGAAATGACTAACAAGTGTCTGTTCTTGGGCCTGTTCGCCGGTACTCTCAGCGGACCAGCGCCGGCGGAGGGAGCTGGGGTGAAGGAGAGGTGGTGGTGGGGGGGGTGTAAGGTTTGTCATGGAACACCTGCCTCCACTTAACCCCTCTCCCTCTCTTTCTGCTTGAGCTGCCTCTTTCAGCCATCTCCTCTCCTCCTGCCCTGCCACCCCCCTCCTGGCCCGTCATTCATGCACGCAGTATCCCGCGAGCTCACGGGTCCCAGGGCTTCTTCTTTTCCCAAACACGGGAGGGCCCCCCTGGCACAGAGCTGGGGCCTCACTGGCCAGCCACCCAGTCAGCCGGTGAACAGAGCTCTTCTCACAGACCCAGTAAGCAGTACTACTGACACTACAACTGAGTCAAATGACTTCTTCCCATGTTACCGCTATTACTACCAATCCCACTGAGGATCAGCATCTGACTCTTTGAGGCTTTTTGCAGCCTTTACGGGCTTTTGGTTCATTTTTCTGTTCATAGGTCGGCATATTTTTCTCCTAAAAGCCATCAAATTCTCAAACAGGCCAGGGAACTCAAAGGAGCCAAAAAAATGAATTGCTTTTGAAGAAAGTGAAGTGATCAAAAAAGACTTTGGTGAGCAAAGCAAATATTTCATTTTAACACAGTGCTTGTGTCTCACTCTGCTGGATGTGTACGAGGGTATGTACTTCCTCACAATTTATGTCTCAGAATTTAATAAGCCAGCACTGTCTTTTATCTCCCCTAAACGTCAGAAATTTTGATCAAACTAAACCGTACCAACATCATGTCTCCGCTGTCAAAATCATTACTGGAATGCAATTTTAACAAAGAAGCGAATGTAAATCAGCAAACTATGCCTTATTATTAGTATGCTATTTGAGTCCACATGGAAGCAAAACTCAGAATATGCACTATGACTATCTGAATTTAGAAACATAATGCACATATTTGCACTTCATCGCTAGAGTTTTTGTGACGTGCATTTTCTCACTTTCACACAATAGAGGCGCCGTAGCACTCCATCCAACTGGTGGTTATACCAATTAAAGGCCTGTGTTAGGTCAGGAGTTATTCATTTGACATTAAAGAGGACATGGGGTCCCTCTATTCAGACCCACCGCAGGCATCAACCCACCCCCTCCTCATCTTTTCACCCCGCTTTCCATGCCTCATAAAAGATTTGCCCCTCGCCTCCCCACTTGCTCTCCCCTCTCTCTTTCACTCCCTTGTTTGCTCATTCTCCCTCTCCTTCATTCACTCATTCTTTCCCCCTCACTCACTCTCTTCACCTTCTTCAGTTAACTACCTCTCACGGACTCTCGCGCCCTCGTTCAGCGCCACCAACAGCACTTCAGCACAATCAGACGCTACAATACCATATTTAAACGATGACCAATAACCATCTCTGCCTCTTCTCCTCATTCCCTTTCTTGTCTGGCCGCTTTTCCATTTGCCCCCTTTTTTTTCATACCCTCTGCTGGCCTCTCCTCTTTTCCTTCCATTCACGGATGGTAACTAAAGATAGAGGTGGAAACTTCACCATTTGCCCCATATCCGTACGGCTGGCCTCGAAGTCTTATCGCAGTGTTTCTATTCGCATGTCAGCCAGTAGATGTGCTGTCCATCAGCCTCTGCGAGACACACACATATACATAAACACGGGTTGAGGTGAAGGGCTCATTGACCCTAAATGGTGTGTCATACATTAGTCGCCCCAAAGCACAGTTTAGTGCAGTGTTTGAATGAGAGCTCATGAAGATGCAGTCAGTCGCCTCGCTCACTCTTTAATGTTCTGTGAATCTCCCACTCGCTCCGTTTAAGACACCAGATTCACAAAAACACACACTAAACAGCGGTGGCGTAGGCAGAAGCTCACGGGATCTGGGGAGCTGTAAATACGCTTGATACACGGAAGCCGGGACAAGTCACATCATGCCTGTTTCCAGTTACAAACAACTGTCTAAATGACACAATCGTTGCCCAGCTTTCTTGGCCTTTTGACTCCGGGCGTCTCTTAATATAGCTCAAATAAATCAGCTTCCTGCAAAGCCCTATTGTTTGTAGGCCAAACTCAGGCAACGAGTTAATTGAATTCCACAGTAGTCACCAAAGCAGGTGAAACTTGGGTCAGAGCTATGTTTAAAGACGAAGGCACTTAGAGAATACGTCAAGAATAAAGAAGGGCCTATGTCGATCTGCAAAGTCGAGATAAAAAGGAAATGAGATAAATGCATTGTGGAAGATGGACAGAGGTTAAGAATAACATAAAGCTTTTAGTAGTTTGTCCTGCAACTGCATTTATCACTTAACTGTGGAGTTAATGGGAACTGGTATTAGGATTTCCACTCCAAAGTCACTGCCTCTGCACAGCTCTTGTTTATGGAGGTCTGACTCAGAGCTTGGTGGTCCGGTGGCACTGATGGGACCAGGCCGAGTCAGACTTTGAGGAAGTGTACCGATTTGCATGGGCTACTTTATAGATCCCAGTAGGGACATTTTCTTTTCATTTCCCCCACTCTACAGGGATGCCAGAGTGCAAGGTCAGTTAATGAAGAGCTCTCCGAGGGCCGGTGCACGCTCGCTGTCTTGTTTGGAGACACTTGAAGGATGTGGGTGTTCACCAACACGAGCTCTTGAACTCGAGCCCTGCGGTTAAACAGGGGCTTTCCTCCTCACTCCGCTACACCACCCCGATGACTTATGATACTTGTAGATGGTTCACTTTAAACTCCTCGTGGGCGGTGCAGGGGCAAAGCAACAGATTTGTGGCCTTTGTGTGAAGGGTACAATAAGATCAAGACAAGGCAGGGATGAAGGTCAAACTCTGGGAACATATGGCGCCTGTGTTTTGAAGTTAAACAACACGCACGGGCCTTTTTTTCAGATGGTCTGCTGAGCACTAAAACCTAGGGGGAAGTCCGTTATCAGACACTATCCAAGCTGAAACAGATGCACTGCAGAATACACACGAAATTGAACTGGATTTGAGTCTGAAGAACAACCTATATGCTCAATGGATGAGTGAATTTACACATATGGAGTATATAAATTAAAATGTTAGCTTGCATGTTGTCTAAATCTTGTTCAACTCTCCTGGTAACAGTAGCTGCAGTGTGTCAGCTGTAACACGTTTCTTTGTTTATCCGGTGCCCAACTGGTGTGAAAACCTGGAAAACCTGAAATGATGAGCTAAGAGCATAAAGCGGTAAAGCCTACTAAATCTCAGTTGTGAGCCTTGCTTTGATAGACACAGGGCCTAAAATGACTCCCAGGCTGAGGCTCTCTTCCTGTCTGGGCAAGAAAGAGGAGGACAGGATGAAAAAAAAAGACAATGACAAAAAAAAGTTGCGTGAAATAGGTGATTCGATGACAAGAGCAAAAGACTGTAAATAGGGAGAGGGAATGCAATAATACATCTTGTGAGCAGGGGAAAAGTTGGCGATTGAACAAAGCGAACAGAGGAGAAGAGAGAAGAATATGGCAACCCGTGAGAACTGCTTTTGGTAAGTACACAAAGAAGCTGAAGGGTGCAGATAGCTGCTGATGTGCGCTCCCATTTTTGGATGTAAGTGCTAAATGGTACGGTCCAGGCCGAAGACAGGAAACTGATAACTTATCGTGGCCCTTTTTGGAGAAAATGCAGCTGGAGACATTGTGCCATCTGATGTAAAAATGTGTAGACGGGCTTGATTTACATAACATTTGCAAATAACTGAGACTGAAATGTTAAATTCAACATGTGAGGAGTTCAAACAGCGTGTAAGCCTCCCGCTCCACCATACTCCACATGCAGACCTGTCTCACCTGTCAAGGTCAGGGCTAATCTATAATGTACAAGTGCACAGATTTACAGGACTGCTCGTGTTTGATCTATAGCTGGCAACCATTCTGCTTTGTTTACTTTGCATTTCGGGTCTTTCATCTTGTTGATTTTACTCTCCCCTTTCTTCCCCTTGTCTTTCTTCCTCTCGTTGTGCTCTCCTGTGTTTCTAGTTGCGCCGTATGGTTTATGATTTGCTGATAGAGCAGGCAGGCAGAGGTCTTAGAGGGTCGCTGGAGACAAAAGCTGCTTTTCAGCTCTCAGGGCTGATGCCTCCCAGCTCTGCTGCCTTCAGATAGCCGAAATATGTCAGCTGGGGGTTTGAGGTGAGGGGCGGGAGGGGTGGATGTTGCTTCTGGCCTCCTCTTCCCACAGCGGCTGAGGTGAAAATGACTTTACCATGTGAGGAGGCTGTGGTAGCTCCCGCTATGTATGTAGCCCTGCCAAACCGTCCCTCTTGTCTTGTCTTAATCGGACGTCTGAGGTTATGCTGGGACGCAAGTAGAGAATATCTCACTTAAGAGTATGTTCATGTTCCAGGCTGGGTCACATGGACATGTTTTCATGCTTGCGCACCCTTAGTCGGGCTACAAAAGGCACACGTGTTCTGACAGGGGAAGTAAAAGAGATGGAGAAAAATGCAAACACGGTGGGCTGCTTAAAGACGAGTGTTTTCTGGACGTGTGCATCTGCATGTTTTCTGGAGAACAATGTGAAAGAGGGAGAGTTTTGGGCAACAGAAAGTGTGAGAGGGAAAACAAGGAACCGCTCTACACCAGGTGAGTTTTCCTGAGGGCAGCTGGGAGTATTTTTCCCCTCATTTAGCAGTTCATGAAAAAAACCACAAGCTGCCAGATGTGACAGAGGGCACGCACCCTGCTCACACACTGTAAACACACATACACACACACACACACACAAAACAGAAAGCTCACACACACAGAGGGAACTGGATTTTAACCCAATGTGAATATGTGCGTGGCACCGATTTACTGTATTCCAGCATAAGTCAGAGGCAGATTTCTATCAGCGGGAATGTCCGTCTCATTAAAAGAATGTCAGATGAAGTAAACGGAGGGTGAAGACATCAAAGAGGTTTGCAGGGAGCTGAATAAATCTGGGTTTAAACTCACTACAAACCCATTTACATCAGGAATTCCACCATGAACCCGACCAAGAAGCAAAAAAAATGTTTTCCTTCAAAGATGAAAACACTGAAAAACATCCTTTTGTTACATTCTTCTTTAGTATTCTGATACATGAACTATTTCACACATACATCATTTATTGTTTACTGTTGTGGGCCAATAAGACGGAAAATCATGTTGCTATATACAAGAGATTAGTCAGGAAAGAGCTAAATAAGAGCTAAAATGTGTTTCTAAAGTACTCACAAACATGTACAACAACTTATTCGGTGTCTTAATAGTTTGAAATAACTAAAGAAATGCAACACACATGGTATAAGAAATGCAAAGGCCACACCGCGTACCTATGGCTCGCTGCTGACCTACATTCCCCTTTTGTTATCCCACGTATATCGGGACTGTGTAAAACCGCTGGCTGCTAATTGCTTTCACATTACAGAGCAGCCGGGTGATCTTGGTGGCTTTCCAAGACCACCAACACTGGGACATGGGGCGTGCACATTTGCAAATGCATACCACCAATCGCACTCTGCATTACTGTGCAGACACAGACCGAGGGCAAACATGTAGGCCGCTATGTACCCAGCAGTAAAACACTTCTCTGCTATTGTCTGGGACCATCTTAACTACTGTTTTCCTTTAAGTTTTATTACCGCCGAAGCCAGGGAAGCCCACGGAGCTTGCGTTTAAAAATAAAACGCACGATCGTCACATGAAAAGTGAGGAGGCTTCGCTACACGTTTCTGGAGGCACCTTGTGTAAACCGCGATGTAAGTGATGTAACTCATTCAGAGAGCAGCAGACTACTTGTGTGACTTCCTAAACACATTTAACAAGCTTACAGTACACTCATTAGCAACGGGTTATTTGTGCCAATTAAACATGGAAGGCAGTGGGCAAGAAAATGACCCTTCCCTTACATTCCCTCACAGATCTACCGCGAACATGGCAGTTCCTTTAAGTGTGACATAATGTGAGCGTTTCTCTCCCATTTTGTGTTTCAGTGGCCATTGCTGACATTGTGGAAATGCATTACAACCCTTTCATCTGACCTGGTTTTAAGCATGAAAGAAAAAAAAATTAAAAAGAGGCGAGTTCTTGAGATGATAAGAGGCCAAACAGGATGTATATTTAATATCTTTCTCCCAAATTAACTCCAGGCACGGCTAAAGAAAACCTTCTTAACCACAAAATCAACCAATGACACCAAAATATAAACCAGAACTCACAGACACATTATCCATTTTCAAGTTTTCCACTCCTCGTCTAACAAGCTGGATAGTTTTTTCCTCATTAAAACAAGCACTACTAGTCTAGGACATACGTAAAAAAATGCTTTAAAAAGACTGTGTCACATTTGACAAAGGACAATGTCCACTCCTGCTCAGGGCCATCATCGTGAGTAGAGGTTAAGCTGGCCAGCTGGCAGGAGTTAAATCAAATTTAAATGAAAGAGTAAATGGACTAACAAAGCATGGGGTGCAAAGCGAGGGCAGTGGGGGACAATGGGTCACTGCCGCCTGGCTGTAGACACACAGTCAACAAAATAAGTAACAGGGAGCCAGAACAGAGCATGCTCCGGGATATAACCAGAATAACTGCAACACGGACACTTTTCATAACAAACCTTCTGCTTTGGACAGAGCTCCCGAGGATGAGAAGAAGAAGGGGGAGACGTGGCCAAAGGAGGAGCTGGACGAAAACTAGGAGAAAGCGTAAAAAGAGGAAAAGCTCACACAAACTTTGAGTCTGCCAAACTTCACCACACATCCCTGCCGTGAGCTGACAGTAGTCCAAACCGTTGAACAGTACCAGCCGGCGAAACTTCGGACCGACTCCACTATTGTTTGAACTCCCACTCAACCGATCATGAATCACAGCCACAGCGATCTGTCTCGCTCCGAATTATCAGCACCGGGCCATTTCCATCAGCGCTTCAACAGAGCATGTCAGGAATAATAAGCCACAAAGTACATAGCAAGATTTTTTTTCAATTACAGTACAGCAAGGCTCTTCAGGCAGCCTACATCTACAGGGGCCGGCCCCTGCCTTGTTGCAAAACATCATTACACAATGCATGCAATAGTATAAACAGTTGTTCATCTCAATGAAAAGCTCAATAAATAATCTATTTAAGCGCAGTGGGACTGTTGCTAAATGTTTGGAAAGATGCTGAAGCCATGCCATCTCTCCTTTACTCCAATTATGGCTGTAATGGCATGACAGGTTTTATGTCCCATTTAAGATTACTGCGGGACAGAGAAACGCTGGGGAATCTGTTCAAAAGTCATTTAGCCTCCATGCATTGCTCAACATTTCCAAATTTAATAATGAAAATGTTGCTATTCTGCGAGTGTGGACGTGACATTAGTTTAACTTATATTGTAAGAGTATGCATATTTTTCTCATATTTCAGTATGAGCGGTTGAACAGTGTACATAATCAGAGGCTCTCAGAGCCCATGTTCCAGTTGTTCCAACGGCTGGATGAAGTAGTGAGAGAGACGGAGGGCTGAGAGGTAATGAGCTCTTGTGGGCAAAGCTTAGCACTGCCGAGGCAGCCACGCAGAGGTTAAGCAAACAGGCAGTGAGATCACGCGGGCCTAAGCCTCTTATACAGGCCCCTCTGAGGAGAAGATCATTGACTTCTGATAGGGGGATGAAGGTCAGGAGTTGTCAGAGATAGTGGGGGCCACCGATCCTTGACTAGTGAGAGCAATCTTTCTTCACTGCCGCTTAGTAGCTGTTTATTTCTGTCTAGTTTTTTTTTTTGTCATGTGTTTTTATTAATCGGTCAACTGTTTCAGCCTTTTGACGAATGCAACTCGCTGAGAGCTCGTTTAGGCCCGCCGTCAGTCAAACGCCTCTATGAAAATATTTTCTCCCCTCTCTCCGCTCTTGGCATTCTCAGCTTTCTCTTCGCTGAGCCAGGCCCATCCCAGTCCTCACTCACATCCTCAGACTATCAATCTTTTCATCCCTCTCAAAAAAAAAAACAAGGTAATAGACTTCTTTTACTCTATGAACCTCTTCCTTTTACCCTCCCCAGTCCCCCTCTCCTGCTGAGAGTCGCAGGGCAACGCACTTTCATTTCCTGCCCTGCTGAAATCAATGCTTTCTGGGAGAAAACGGGGAGGGGGCAGAGAGTCGGAGAAAGACTGAGACAGATATATGGAGAGACAGGAAAACAAGAGTGAGGTGTGAGGGGACTGTTGGCATGCGGGACACAACCGCACAAGTAAGTAAACTCCAACTCGGGCCGGTGCCAAGTCAGCGTCAGCTTTGATAAACATCTGCCGGGAAATTAAATAACTGTTCGAAGTGGAAATATGAAAAACAAGGGGGGGCTGCTTTAACTGGGAAACTCAATTTTCTCCTCAACACTCCCTATTTCTTCTTCTTCTTTTTTTTTTTGTAGCCGCCTCAGAAAGAAAAGGCAACAGCGGCATTCAACATCCCGCAGGATAAATGTATGAATTCCTGGTCGGAGAGCATCCCAGCTGACCAGATTCCTTTCCGCTCGCCCGCCCGAGGTTAAATACCGCCGTGAGCTGAGCTCTCCGAGTGAATGAGAGGGAGACAGTGATGAAGAAGATGGCATAAATTCTGTCACAGTCACACAAAGGCAGATTCCTGCCCTATGACTATTCCGTACCCTCCTATTACCATTCCTGCACATTTCACCGCAGAGAGCCACGGCCGCTGAGACATCAAACACAGCGATTCTACAAGCCTCTGCTTAACACATCTGGACAGGCATAGACACAGAAAAAAGGCAGACTGTGTCCCTCTATCCTTCCATTCTTTCATTCTTTTCAATCGCTTGTTTCCGTAAAAAAAAAAGAAAAAAGAAAAGAAAAAGTCAATCATTTCTTTACCATCAAGTCAAAATGGATTTAAGAGGTTACCAGCGACTGGCTATGTGGGGATGGTAAGAGCTTTTCCCCCTTAAATGTGAAGCAAGCTTTGAGAGGTTGCCAAATTTTTTGGTGTTGAGCATACCATAATCTCATACTCCACAGCTTCTGGCACAAAAGAAATAAGAAAAAATAACCGATTTGTTCTATCCTAAGCTAGACTTGAGTGACATACAAAAGGAAGAAGCAAGT
>JAOXYL010000105.1:7293768-7309811 GCA_028564955.1 Terapon puta | reverse complement strand
GCTCTGAACTGTGAGTTCACAGCTGCCAGAAGAGATGGATATGAAGGGTAAATTATCAAATAAAATGTAATAGTAACACAAAAAAAAAACTTATGATGTTTGATCTTTCTCCACTTGAAGGTGGCACTGGAGTCACTGTGGATGGCTGCAATCTAAGTCTCGTTGGATGTTTTGGTGATAGTGTCAAATCTGTTGCTGCATCTTGTTGCCTTCGTTACTAGAGCCAGGTCAGCTGTTTCCCACTCTTTCCAGTCTTATTGTTAAGCTAAGCTAACCAGCTGCTAGTGGTACCTTCATATCCACACATGAAAGTGTTACTGAGTTTCTCATCTAACTCTCAGCAAAGAAGGGAACATACGCACTCCCCTGAAATTATTCAAACTTTCCTTTTCAAAGTTGAAAGTGCCTCTGATATGAATAACTTGTATTTAATTACTGCTGCAGAGTTTGAATTTGAATGAATTTGTATTCCTCATCATCTCACCTGAAAGTGGAGGCCTGCAGGAACCAAACAGCCACCAAAGGGAGGTCATTCAGCAGGAGGCAGCCCGGCCTAGGAGAGATCGGAGTCGGATACAGTGACAGTTAAACACACACTGTGAAAACTACCATTAAATACTATTTTACAGTAAGACAGGAAGTGAGGCCGTGTAAGGTCGGAGTTGGATGTGAACCGATAATCGAGCGTGCGTGATATCAAAGCGACTGACCTGACGCGACATCGGCGCCAATCGATTATTGGCGGACCCTCGCGAGGCGACCAAGTGTTTGTCGTTCCACATTACTCTGCATCAGTACATGCTTTTTACTGCAACCGCGCCAACATGTGTGGCACATTAAAAAAACGTCAATGCTTGTGGTTAAACACTCAGCTTTGACTTGAACTTGGGTATTCTGTTTCAACGTTAAAAGGCCTGAAAACTTTCCGCCAAGAAGCTCCAACTGCTGACTTCACGTGTGCGTCGGTGCAGCGAAGGCCTGTCGTTAATCGAACCTGGTCGCCTGCGTCATTGCTCGTCGTGCACTGTGCTCCGAGGGGGGCACTTTCCACCGATCCCTGAGCTCATAATTACAGCCAGTGCTCTTTGGCGATCCTGTTACAGCCCAATAATTGATCCTGCGCAAACAACGCCCAGAGCTGCCGCCTGCCATTCTTTCCTAATCCCTGGACATGCATTACTGATTGATTCAGGGGGACAGGTGGGAGATATAACTCAATAGTTAATAAAGCAACAATCTACCCTAATCTAGATTAATAGATGAGCCCAGATCTAGGAACCAAATCCCTCGCGCAGCTTTATACATATGGAGGTAAATCACACGCGCGTTTTCGTGCTCTCGTGCGCAAATGCTGCATTTACTCTGTTAAATATGACCCGGCTCAGACACACGCCGCAGCACATATCACGACAGTGGAAGCTGGCGGAGCTGATTTTGTGTCCGCGCAGCACACAGTATGATGACAGAGGTGAATAACCCCTCTGTTAGCAAGTCTGTACTTAAATAGATTGCTCCCCTGCAAGTCCCGGAGTGCGGCGGGAGGATGATGTCACTTTTACAGAGTGCACAGTGTATTCGACTCATTAACAATCTGCAGCACATAAACTGAGATCTGATGAGGGGGACAGACAAATGGCTCCTTTTTGTGAGCTGAAATTAAATCTATACTCATGAATATTTGAGATATCACTACAAGATAGAAAAAGCACCGTCGCCGCCGTTACGTTTCGACAAATCGCCCGGTGGGGCAAAGTCTCAAGACGTTACAGCAATTACCTCTGTACTTACAAGGCAGCCAAGAGGATGGACTTCTCGTGGACTTGATAGGAGAAGAGGAAAAACGCCAGAGAGGAATTAGCCTGAAAATGACATTGAGATGATTATTATAACTACTGAATGATAAAAGTGGACAGCATGCTTTTATAATTAAGGCAGTGAAGAGAAAAGCTCCTGTATGAACAGAGGAACCAATAATGTTCTTACAACAGTTATTCTTCAGATAAGACAAATGCAGAGAGCTCTTAAACAAATTCAAATGATTAAACTACGGATATCTGTGTATGTGTGTGTTTGGTTAGAGATCCGGACATTCAGCTAACTATGGTTTTGACATCAGCTGGATGCCACTCACCAAGGCCAGTTTAAACTGCCAGAAGGTGGGCTTGGTCAGAAGCCTGATGGAGGAGGGCAGGGCTGCCAGGAGAGTGCAGACTAGACTGAAAAAAACAATACAAATGAGCAGTCAGATTATGTCACAACAGCACTGTCGAAAACAGATGAACGCACACACATTGAAAAAAAACTAAACAAAACATAAAAATCCCTTGTTGGAGATAAAGTTACAACACGAGAATAAAAATAATTGCACAGCAGATGACACGTAGAGTAAAAAATCAATTTGGAGTCTATATGAATAATTGAACTGAGTCTTACACGTACACTGGCCTGGCTTCATGTGAAACTGATAAGCAATGAGGATGCAATGATTCCAAATACAAAAAACTGACATGAGGATCCATCTCTTCTTTTTTTTTTTTTTTCAGACACTACCATCTCTGCAAACTAAGACCTCTGCTATGTGGGGCAAAAAACAAATACTGGCCCCTTCTTAGGGTTAGCAGGCATTAGTTTAACCCTTCAATTGTCACCTGCTGAGGGTGGAGGCACCGGAAGAGAGCGACTGTGTGTCAGCGTGAACGTGCTGAGAGGTCGAGCGGTGACTTAGTTCAAGGTCTGAGGGCAACAATGTGTTTGACACATGCAGAGACACACGGATAGGTAGAGACAACAGTAGCGATAAAAAATAAAAGGGAAAAGTTAGAGGTATTTGGTGTGTATGAAAGCAAGTGTGTGATGCGTGTGTTATGTGTAGGGCAGGGTTTTGTGGTCCGGAAGGACATGGATCACTTTTCACAGCTGATTCATTCTATGTACACAGTACACCCACACCAGGGCATTTAGCAATCCGCCCCCTGTGCCAAAAAGACAAGAGTGTTTTTCATTTGTTTGAAATGCACTACAGTCAAAGAAGTCCAACTTGATCCCCGGACTTAGCAGTCTGGCAGAAACGTGTCCATGCTGCGAACACAGGACTCCTAAATTTAGCGTGCTGGGTTATTTAAGCAGGCTCCACCATGACACAACTGTTCGCATCGACTTTTTCTCGCTGTGATCGGACAGGCTCTCAGCCTCTGGTCAAAATGACTTCCTGAGATGCTGCGTGGGGTGGCCGGCGGACGTTAAACATCATCCAGCGCTCAGTGTTTTACGACGCCGTCTCCTCTGACAGCGCAATTTTTTTTGTCTCTTACCCACTTTGTTTTATCACGTCATCATAATAAGCACATAATCCTGATATATTTGTAAAGAAAATCAAAAATCAGTTTACTCCACTTCAATCTCTGTGTTTTACAAACGCTTCAAGAGCTCCTCGGGCAATTCAGCCTCAACAGCTGTGACTTCATGTTTAAAAGTTCCTCACAAGATGTTTCTTTAAAGGATGATCTTATTTCTACTTCTCTGGATCGCGGTCTTCATTCCCCTGGGCAAGCTCTGCTTTCCCAGGAAATGAAAAGAAGGAAAATAAGAGACAGGAGGGGTGGGGGGGGTGTCAAAGAAAAAAAGACAGAGAGAGAGATGGAAACAAACATGGAGGAGAAAAAAGTGAAAGCTTGTTAGATAGAGATAGAGGGATTACCTGAGATAGATCTGAGACTCAGTGGACAGAATGGATCTGATCTTTATCAGGATGTTCAAGCTGCACCATGTGTTGGCCACCTTATCCTGTACACACACACACACACGCACCACACACACACACACACATGCACCACACACACACACACAGCGTTTTTTGAATGAGAGATCATGTCAGATGACAACGCAAACACATTAATGTCTGTGTAAAATAAAAAAATTCCCTTTGAAGAGAACATAAATAAGTGGCATTGCTGCAACTAATTATTTCCCATGAAAGAGCAATAAACCCCCCCTGGGGCATTCCAGGGGGACATTTGTACGTAACCCTGCATCATAAATTTACTCCCGTGTCAGAAAAAGCACAGGACTTATTTGTAAACTTGGGGACACAAGGTCAAGTGTCAAACCAGAGAAGTTTCTGCATGACCAGCAGATAGAGACCAACCACTGAGCTCTGCTGAAACATGCACATAAACATGTCAAACTATTCTCTATGCAATTCATTTTATCACCAAAGAAACACTTTTTTTATTTCAAATATACTAAAGAAATTTACTGAAAAAACTGCAACTAGCAATATTTTTCTTTATCAATTCATCTGCCAATTATTTCCTTAATTTGTTTTCTTATAAATTGTCAGAAAATGTGGTTTTCTAATTGACTGAATGAATAAAAAATTCCAAATTAAATGCTTTCCTCTATCAATTTACTGATTAATGAACTAATAATTTCAGTTCTAATGACACTAAACTTTTCAGCCCAGACTGTATCATTTTTATTATTGTTTTTCTAAATAAGTAGCAAGATCAGAACTTTAAGGTTGTTGAACGGTGTGGACGATATGTTACGACCTTCACGCCAGCCTAAAAGTGCTCGCAGTTTGTTGGCGATGAGGAGGGCGTTGCTGTGAGATTCAGTCGATTTAAGCGCTTAAGCAGTTGTGCAGGGATCAGATGATATCGAGCTGCCACCGTGCGCTATGATATCACACGGCACAGAGACAGCGGGCCTAGATCGGCTCTGCGAGTCCACCGTGAGTGCTTTCGGTGTGTGGCCCCGTCTAGAAAAAGTATTTCTGGCCTCCTCTCTCTCCTCTGTGCTACAGCTGCTCGCCGCACAGCTGTGTGGATCTTAACGGCAGCCTAGTCAGCAGCACCGGGCCGTCCAGCGTTGTGTCGTCTCGGCCCCTTCCCTCTCTCTTTCCTCTCTGCCTCCCTGCTCCAAATAACCGCTAAGGGAATGTTCCTAGACGCCGCCTGAAGGCAACACATGAACGTGGGAGCGGGCGGGGGTCCCCATCGGCAAATGTAAGAGGGAGGGGGGGGCGAGAGCGGAGCAGCTCCTTCACCTACGAGCCAGCATGGAATTTCACAGGGAGAAGCATTTGGTGCCATTTTTGTGAGCAGGCGGCAACGTGAGACGCCAGAATGCAGCTCAGTGGGTAAACTTACAACTGCACCCGCCCCAGAAGCCGCCACGACCACCAGTCTCCGGCCCCCACTGCCCCCCACCACCCTCCCCAATCTTCCCCACCGCCCCTTCTCACCCCTGTCCCCTTGTCCCCAAAGCTTCTGCTTACACGCACAGTTTCACAATTAGTCCGGGACGAACTCTTCCCCCGTCTGCCTCCCGTGCTGCCGTCACAGGGGAGTATAGTGTCTCTCACACCCTGTGTATTATGTTTGCATCATTTCGTTGAACAAATACTGCCACGGCGCACGCTGCCATCTGCTCTGCCGGTAGAATTTTCAATTACTTCTCACATCCATGACACCTTGTGGTGGGTGCCACCTCAGGGACTGGAACAAGTGGAGGGGGGTTGGGGGGGGATACAAGGTTTCAGAAATGAGAGCTGCAAACTTTTGCCTCCGAGCTGTCAGTCACACACACGAGAGGAAACGCACACATTTACTTCTCCTATGCTTCATCCATGACAGCTTTGAACACTAGCACTTTCTTTTTAAATCAACGTCATATTCCAGTCCTGCTTTTCTCTGAGAGGCAGTGTGTGTGTGTGCATGCGCGCTATTAAGCAAACTAACACACTCATGCGTTTTCCAAAGATGAAGTCAGTCGCAGGCAACAGTTGTCGGATGTTCTGTGATACGCCTTTAAGTGTGGCGTCGGCCCCACTCATCAGTCGATACGGCTAGAACATGGCTCTGCTATGAAGTGCTGAAAACACCCGGGTCATAAATTAGTTAGATTTATCTCTATCCTCCTACTGTACACCCCCAAACCCCAACACCTCCCGGAGATAGAGTGACACTGATCTCTTGACCTTTCACCATTTTATTCCACTGTTTTCTTTGATCCTGCAGGGTATCCATTTCCCACCGGCTAAGCACTGGAGGGTGGAAGGGCATCCACCATGCTGAGAGTACGGCACAGTGTGTGTCTGTGGCATGAGGACCGCCACAGAGGTTGTGTGTGGCTTTCATAAAGCCACTGATCACAGCCTCGTGCTGTGAATTCATAGGAAGCAAAGGCATGAAGTTCTTTTTAAAAAGCAACTTCCTAAAATTGTTCATTTTGATTCACCAAAAATAAACAAACAAAAAGAGAGATTACGTACACTGAAGCCATCACCAAGAAATCTTATAATGTCAAACAGCCTCTTTAACTGCGGTATGACCCCCCTCACTGGGATACGTCATAACAACAACAACCTGTTTTGACAAATAATAAAGAAACTGCTTCACGGGCATTTAAATTAGACTGATTCTTACACAACATACTGGGGTGAATGGGGTGATAATTTCCTCTTCAGCCCCTGACTTTGATGGCCGAGTAAAAATACTGACTTATGGATATTATATTTAGTTAGCATACATCTCACAGTGTTCTTTGCTTAAAGAGCAGCCACATTAAAGTTATTGGTACCCAACATGGCGCCAGGCTTTAGGGTAAACAGACACATAACAGCATCTCTGTTGGCTCATGACATAACCAAAGATGGTATTACATATACACATACATTTTCTACTGCTGCCAGTATGAATGTCAGGACATTTTGATTATTATAACTACACTCACATTCATTTCGGAGAGTTCCCAGGGATGCACACTCTTACGGAGACCACCAGAAAACAAGCGGTAGAAGTGGGTAAACTGTTTGCACCGCCTCAAGGGAATGTGTTTGCTGGCTTTATTCGATGTACATGTGACCTGTATTAATCATTTTATCTCCAAGCCGATCATGAGTAAACCTTGATATTTAGCCGTTTGTCCCTTCATCTCTGTAAATGACACACTGGGATTGTGGGAGCCGACATTCGCAGATGCCCGCATGACGAGGGT
This sequence comes from Terapon puta, assembly GCA_028564955.1. Taxonomy (NCBI): domain Eukaryota; kingdom Metazoa; phylum Chordata; class Actinopteri; order Centrarchiformes; family Terapontidae; genus Terapon; species Terapon puta. The sequence goes on along the minus strand of JAOXYL010000105.1, from coordinate 7,302,812 downwards.
ACAAATGTTTTTTCACAAGACCGAGTCGCAAGATCAAGCTTTCTCAGATGTGGTTTTCAGGCTGCCTTTTCCGCTCCGTACCTCAAACAGACCGCGAGCCACGGGAAAGATCCTCCTGACCACCTGCGAGGCATGACTGGGGTCAGACAGGAAGGGCAGCCAGCAGAGGGCAAAAGTCACCAACACTGTTGAGGCAATTCTCACCAACAGGAGGAGCCTGCAGACACAGAAAGGTAGCAGTGCAGGAGTTACAGACACACCACAAATGATGAAAACAACAGGCGGATCATAACAAAATTTGGACTTTTTTTCGCTGTAATTGTTAGAAATGTTGATAATAGAGTGTAGCTTCATCTACTGGTATTCTGCAAATAATTAAAACATACTGTCAGCGGGGTCCCACATTTGGGATTTGACCCTTGCGTTGAGGAATGCAGTGAAAGCCACGCATCAGCTGAAAGTCTTCCGCATAGGTCAGGCTATCTTGTCAGCTGTAACTGTGAGGCTGCTGGTTAAGTTGCACACGCAGCATAGTTGAGGAGTTTGGGCATGGCGAGAGTGTCATCTGGACATATCTCTCCCCGCCCCCCCCCCGGCCCTTCTAATCCAGCTCTCCATTTGCTACTAAATGCCCTTGGTACATTGTTACTAGATAAACAGACACTGGACACACTAGTAACAGCATCCAATCTGATTACTTCAGTCATTCTGTGGCTCTCCTGAGGACACTGCTCTGTTTTAGAAGTGACATTACATATCTGCTTTGAGCGCCCAGCTGACACGATAAAAGCAAAACAATATGCGGCTGAATAATCGCACAAAAATAATTCAGCTTGATACCTTTGCCAGAACCGCGTTTGCTTTACGGAGACAAGAGTGGTGGTCTTAACTAACTAACAAACTTTGATGTTTTCTACTTTCTTATCTTTCAGGAAGTCAGGAAATATGATAAATGCTTGTTCTTGTTATCTCCTAACCACCCCCCCCCAACCCCATTTCGTTCCTGACATCTCTCACATGATTCATTCTTCGGTCACACTGTGTTATCCGTGCATTGTGGCTGCAGCTTTGACTCGATGCTGTTGGTTGCTCACTATTTTGGAAGACTTAAAGCCAAATGCTGTTAATTCCTAAGCAGCGGAACAAGTGCCTTACGGGATTGTTCAGCCGCTACCCGGCTTCGCAGAAATATTTGGAAGGAGCTCAAGAAAAAAAAAAAAAAAGTCAAAAATAAATAAATAAATAATTCTGCATATTGGTATTTAGATGGAAGATAAAAAATAAAATAAAAATAAAAAAGTGAGTGAAAACTAGATAAGAAAACAGCACAAAGTTTGAAGGAATAGATAAGTGGTTAACACATGATTATGTGACATAAATGTGCTGAACAAAACAGGCTGGGAACCACTGCTGTGATAACCGCACATCTTAACTAAATTACCCAAAATGGAAAGAACACAAATGTTAAGCTTGGAAGAAAGAGAGAAAACACAAGATGCAAACTCACCCTCGCCCCATCGGGCCCAGTTTGATACACTTCCCCAGCAGGTAGCAGAAGAAGGGCAGAGCGTGGTACAGCTCCATCTGTTTGTAGTTGAGAGCCAGGCAAAAGGCCACGGAGCCAAACGCATCCCAGCCCAGACCCAGAGCCAGGACGCCCCACAAGGCAAAGCCCAGGCTCACTCCGTTGTACCTGATATGGTTATGGTAAGTACTGTGCTCATCTCTCCACGTACGTAGTTAGTTCACATGCTCAGTTTATACTTTTGAGTCTAAAATATAATAAAAAACAATAGTTATAAAATTTAATAATAATAATAATAATAATAATAATAATAATAATAATAATAATAATAATAATACATTTTAATTAAAGTGGGAATTTATTCAACTTAAATTGCTACCAATACTTTTAGTATTAGTCAAGTCTATTAGCATTTAGCCTTTAAAATCAATGGCTGTAAATACCAATAAGGACATCACATATCAAGCACTTTTGCATAAAAGGATACTGGAAATGTCCATAATCAATGAGGATTAGCCCGGGGTATAAGAGGAAGCAGAACAGAGTGGAAACCTACAAAACAGAGCATTTATGATTATTTATGGGGCACAAACAAAATGAAATCCATTCCCAATACACTGAATATTTGTACATAATAATGCATCAAAGATTAATGTATGAAAAATGTGGGCACATGATAAAGTGTTCAAAATATTACAGAGCATTCCTCTCAATTGATTGTACTGTAACGTATTTAGACCCACTGAAATGCACTGTACTTCCTGGAAAATGTAATATCATCATATTATACTGAAATAATGACTTCATAATTCCCCGATGTGGATGAGCAAGGAACTAATCAGTTTTCATACGGGTGGGTTCTCAGACAAAGAGGAAAATGTGTCTGATTTGGGTGTTTCTTTGAAAAAACTATTAGATGTCATGACAATCGAGACCACTGTGTTACCTTTTTCTTTGAGGATCCATCAGTCAGATAGAAACAGTATAAAACTACAGCAGGGACGTAAATCAACAAATCTGCCACCAGGACTGCAGCAGAAAAAAAAGAAGTATGTTATATTTTCTGTATCATTATAAGAAGGATGAATATTTACAGTAGATCTGAGTACTTTTTATGACAAATGAAGTTTATCATTTAAAATATCTGTCCATATATCATCCCAGCAGCTGTGGTGCTCTCTTTCCCATCACACCATTACACTACTAAGTACTGTAAGTAAAGCAAATAGTTGTAATTTAAAGTCTGAGGTAGATTTGGATTGTGGAGGTTTTTCACATACCTGTAGCTCTCATGAATAACTTGTGTGTCAGACTCTCATAACCTCTGGATTTGTGGAGTTCCACCCATTCGGGGTTTATTATCTTAGCTCTGTAGGGAAATTACAGATGTCAGATGATGCAATTGACAAGTAAGGTGGCTTTTGAAACACCTATGGGTCCCACTTTTCTACTTCGTATTGCAACTACTGCACAACAATTTTGGATGAATGAACAAAACTTTCAGCAGTGAGCTGACTCTTTTTACTGAGTCGGGAGTTCTTGCCTCCACTAACTCGTTCACCAGCTCGCCCCACCTACCTGCCACCAGCTCACTCGAATTAAGATGATGAAGATGAGGAGACTATTGCGACACTCTTATATCATAATGCATTTGTGGAAATGTACTAAATAATTACTGTATTGGTGCACATGCTCTGTGGGCACTGGAGCCGGTGGGGACTTGAAAACATGACTCTCTTTGGTGACTCCAGTCAGTAAAAAGCTGTCTCCATTAAATAATATACTCTCTAACAATGAAAAATACTCACACATAAGCACAGATCAAGCTGTGGTACGCGGTCAGAGGAGGGTAATCAAGACCCCAGTAGTTTAAGTCATTGTCAGTGCTGTTGAAGTACCTGAATGAGAACAAATGTCACACTTATTTATTGGGAAACTGCAGAGGTGTCTTTGCTTTCAGCATTAGATCTACAGATCGAGAACAGCTCACACGGTTTCCCCTGAGCAAACACAGACTGACCATTCCTGCAGAGGGAGGTTGTAGGTCACCTCTTGCCAGTGTCTCTGGGCTTCATAGTCGCCAAACATGGGAGGCTTCCCCGCCCCTGGAGGAAGACGTGTCAGCTGTTAGTCTAGTGAATGGGCTAACTGCATCAATGAGGGCCAGCAAGGAAAACACACACACACACGCACGTACGCCCGCACGCACGCACACACACACACACACACACACACACACACGGATGCCAACATGAGACTGGAGGCTGCTGGGAGTCTGAGTGTTACCTGAATATGAATTTAACGAAACGGCCCATCTCACAACGACACCGAGCAACACGCAGAGGGACACGAGGCTCCACGTCTGCATGACTCCGCGCGGTGAAACGAGCTACTGGTGGAGAGATAAAGGATTAGAAACACACTTCGGTTCATTCACACACTTCTGGGCTCTGTTTACGCTTCCTGGTTGCGTCATCCGCGAAAGCTTCGTTGCGCCTTCTCATTGGACGCTGCGCGCTGACACAGGCTGCGGAGAGCCCGTGAGGCGTTTGAGACACCGAGAAAAAAAGACGAGATTTTCGTTTCCATCGAGCGGTCGCAACATATCTTAGGCCAGCGTCATTTTACCAAACGAGTTTTAAATGTAGCTACAGCGAATCTATAATGTATTTTCGTATATTTAAATGTACGGTTACATCACCTGTGATCTTAACCTTTTTGGTCAACAATTACCATTTCAATTAAAAACATTAGAAAGTACAAAACTTTCCCAGTTACTTTAATGCAACATCGGTTGAGAGGAGATTGATGGCAAATTGATGGACATTGTGCATTATTAAAGGTCTATTTGTCCACTAATACCTCCATAACTTACAGCTGATGTTGAATTCAGAGGTCAGAGCAAGATGAAGTGTATTTTACCCGGCAGAAAATGTGCATTTCCATTAATATGACAACAAAGTAGGCTAATAAAATAATACGGGCTGTGATACAAAATGTATAAATGATTCATTAAATACCCCCCTTTTTAAAACCATTTTTGGATCTGATTCTTCAGATAACATATCAGCCCTGGAAAGCTGAACTTTTTCTGTGTGGTAATTTAAATGGCCTAATAATGAGTCATTACTATAACTATGATATACAGGTAACATTTATGACCATGTATGTTTGAGACATCTCATAAATGAAAATATAAATATAGTCAAATATCATTGAAATCCTAAAGATGGCATTGCTTTTGGGCACTTTAGGTATTAATGGAAGATTAAATTAAATATATACCCTTGGTATGATTTAACTAATGCTCAGTATATGTTTTCATGGTTTTTTCTATATCTTTGAGATGTCCAGAGTCTCTCTCAACATATTAGGAGCACTTCAATCCTTGTTTTGACGATATACATGTTGTACGTTTTTAAACTTACCATGAAGCAGCAGCATCCACTGCCTATATGGAGCATCAGAGGATCGGTTTTCTCACGTGTAACTAGTTTGTTGTAACCTTCAGTATACATATATGTACATATGTATATGTACAGAGCACGCCTCCCTTTGCCCTCCCCTCACAATGTAAATGTAAGCCCAGGGGCATATTCTCCTGAGTGACCTTTTCTTCTGTTGACACCATCGTCTTTGTTCCCAAGGTGTTGGGATTTGCTGGGTGAGACATGTTCCTTGTGGTCCCGGCATCAATTATGCATAAATAATAATAACCACGGACAACTGCTGATTTGCAATGACACTTTCATTACAACGGCAGCAGCCTATAACTCACTGGGACCCATTAGTTATTAATGCCTGGCCACGCCAGCTTTACTTTGTCATTTATTGCTTCATCTCTATGCCTTTTTAAATATTCAGTAACTGCTGTACCTACATTTACTGTCTGTGATCCCCGCCCAGGAGAAGGCTATAGCTTGTGGTGGGAGATGACCTAGTTATTATGGAGGCTTGGGCCTTGCTTGCCAATGCCACTGTTGTCTATCATACACACAAGTTCACGACAGCAACTCAGACTTGATCTTTTCTGCTTATTTATCACATGTTTGGCAATTAACATGAAATCAAATCAAGCAAATCAGGACCCACCATTCAAAACTCAGATATGTTTCCTTCCACTGTGATGACGCTAAAAGACATATAGCTCCAGCTGTTCCTTCTTCGCTGTAAAAAACTCTTAATTGCATCATCAGTGAATTGCTTGAAACAGAGTGCAGTATTCATAGTATTTATTTACAGCTCTGTCTGGGAACTTGGGTGCCCAGACTGTGTTAGATGTAGTGTTTGTTTAGTTGCACTCAACATGTCCTCCATAATTCAGAGGTCAAAGGTGACATATTAATTCCTCTGCTTGAAAAATATTATCACCCAGACATTTAAAATCCACCATAGGATAAGGACCTATACAAACTCATCTGCTACATAAAAGCTTGTGCATCCATCTTCATGTGGTTTTCCCTTGGAATTTAGAGTTTTGACATGACATTGCAACACTACTCATACTATATAAATGACTTTAGAACCAGCATCTGATGATAACTCCTCTTCCATGATGATGTCAATGATGTGATAAACAACGTACAGACACTGAATAGGTATTGAAATCCAAATTTGAAACTTTCTGTAATAACAGTCTCCATCGATTGACGAACATCTTGCAGTGCGGGGAAAAAACTCCAGAACAGCTGTCTATGATTTCAACTGAATTCACCAGGGCTCAAGTGATTTACAGTATCAGTGGATTAGTCAGCTGCACTGAAGTCACTCTGACAAGTCATGCTGCAGGTAGCACACTAACTCAGGACCACTGCATACAGTTAGGTTGTGTTTCTGATGTCGTGAATGAGCAAAAATAAGGTTTTTCAAATCGCATTTCATGTCATTCCTCAACAACACACACATGATTATTTGATGCCTCATAGTTTGTGCACAGGTTTAATTCACAACCTGTGCACAAGGATGAATGAAGATCTGGACAAAATAGTACAACTGTGTACTTCAGTGTTCAGGCAGCTAATACTGATTATATAGACACTCAGCATGTAATTCACTAATGTTGTGATGTTGTTTTAGGTTGAACACATAATCCAATTATAATTAGGGCCTTCAGGTAAAAACACTGAACAGTCAAGTCCCTGTAATTTCTTCAATTTGGTCACTGTGTTCAAGTGAGATCTTTTCATTTGTGTATAAATAAACCCATTACTAAATTAAGCTGCATATAACCACAAAAACTGCAACAAATGAATTTTACCTCTTATTCTTGCCAGTCGTACAGAAACACTTTTTCACCAGTCAAGGCTGTTGTTTTTCCAATTTGCATCAAGTACAGTTCAATGATTAATTAAACAACGCAGCAGGTTGATTACATATAGGATCTGTAAAAGGCTGTAATATGTTATTTATACATTAACAGCTTTTATTAGTTTCATCACAGTTTTAAATTTCAAACCCTGGCTGTGAAATGTGGAGGTCACCACAGAACAGTAACCTTTGCGGACGTCACATTTTCCTTTCCATTTTAAAAACCTTTTAAAATGAGAATTTTTTTTGTGCAATTTAGTCACCTATGTTCTTTAAGTGCAGATATGTTTTAAGACAGAATAATGACCTGTATATTAACTCTAATTGGACTGATAGGATGAGCATTAAAGTAATAAGTCCCTCCAGTCAACAGCCAAAAGACACCTACATTATCAACAAAAACCTCTCTTTCTCAATGATATCCTGTTTGAATACCATCCACCAATCTACCAATACAATCAAAAGTGAGTTAACGCCTAAATGAACTAGAATTAACTGTCATGTTAATTGACCTTCTGTTTGGTTGCTGGAATTTTTTTTTTTTTTTTAAAGTCAACAATCAATCGCACAATGTGGACCTTATTTCCAAAAGACTTTCTTTGGAGACCAACATTGTCTGGCTGGTGGAGCTGTGGGAACCACCGACCAGATTTCTCTCCACCTGTGCACAAGCACGCGCAGCTGCGGGGTCATTATCGAGTGGGCGCGTGTGTGCGGGCGCGCGCGAGGGCGACTGTCTGCTCTTCAAATGAGCGTTTTCGTCCAATCAGCAAAATGTGCTGGTGACATGAAAACACGAATAACACCAAAACCTGCGTTAGTTTTCGACATAACTGATAAAGTCTGAGATGGTCCCGGAGCAGGCTGCTTTCATGGATTTAAACTGTAGAGATGTTAACTGTTATCGTTTTGGGGGAAAATGATTTTTGGATATTTCTATATTTTTCTGTCCTACATTTAAATGCGTATTTTGAGCTCGCCATTATCACCTGTCTTAAATCTGGATTGCTTGTTCGCTCTCTGTTTAGGAATAATGGTTTTCTCCAGTTTAGATCACGTGTTTTCTCCCATCATCTGCTCCCGAAAGGGGAAATTACAAATGAATTGACTGCAACGCTTTGAAAAAATAAAATAAGACATATATGTGACCAGTAAATATACCTCAGCATGCTGTGAAGCTGTGGATGTATCATGACGACTGAGGCACGTGAGGACAAATGTTTACAACATTCATATCGCCCATTATTATAAGGAATAAATAAATGAATAAAAACATTGCCCATAAAAACAGAACCGGAAATGCGTTTATTTCACTGTCCTCCTCTTAAATTAAAATTAAATTCATCACATTCCGTTAGATTGCATCTATTCTAAAGATTTATTCAATCTAAATTATAGCACAAAATAAAAAAAAGGATAAACTGTGTGTATGTGTTTATCCTTCTCATCATTTCAGGTCTTAATGTCCTCCTAAATATTTCCTTTATTCGTCAGATCAATGATGAGGTGCCCGGGGTGTCAGTTTACGCCCCCTAGCGGCTTGAATGCTCTGCCAGGTGTCAGCCTGCAGCATCAGCGGTGCACCATCTCACACACACACACACACACACACGAAAGATCTGTGAACACGCAGGTCTCACGCGCGCTGTAACGGAAATAAATCAGACATGAAGTAATTGATTTTTTTTTTAAATCACTGATGTTTTCTTTGGGAAATTGTGTGCCAGATACCCTCTAACAACAACAACAAAAAAAGGCACACACATAGAGCTTCATCTGAACGAAGCTTTAATCAAAAGTATATTATCTGACTGCTCCATGAAAGTGACCTCTGCTGGTGCCTGAACGTCTCTTTAACAAGCTCCCCTTAGAGTGAGTGTGAATATGTCATACCCTCCTATTTTATAAATTAACAATCGAATTAGAATTTAAAAAAAAAACAAGAGCCCATTACAGACCCTAGGATTTCTATATTTCTATTTATTTTCTATATCTGCTGCTATATCTGCTCTCCAGTTGGAGGATTAATCAAGAGGAACAAACCAATGATGTGATAAACAGGGTTAATTTGATGATAAAAAGGACTTGAAAAATACAATGATAATGTCAGTCTGTGCATTACTGTAGATCTACAATAATGACAATAATGCACAGACAATAATAATAATAATAATAATAATAATAATAATAATAATAATAATAATAATAATAA
>JAOXYL010000105.1:7255015-7266702 GCA_028564955.1 Terapon puta | reverse complement strand
TGTAGAAATCTCTCCATCCTCCATCTATTCTGCATTAATGCTGCGGGATTTTCCCAAACAATTTCTTCATGCGCAGTCATCACGGAGCAGGAGATGAAACCCAGAGCCTATCTGTGGACTTAATGAGTTTCTGCAAACGATTGCACTGTAAATTGTCGCAGGGTTATTAAACAAAACATGGAAATTGCAATAATCGCATGTAGAATGCAGGTATTGTTTCAGCAATAAAATCCTACTTCATTAAGTTAAAATTAGTTTGGCGATGCTGGGAGTGCGAAGAAGCCTGAATCCAGTTACTGTCTCACTTCTATTGATTCACCTGTAATGTAATTTTCTCATCTTTCTGTCTGGTACTCTTTTGTATTTTTTTCTCTTCAGGTTGTTAAAAAAAAACAAATAAAAATGAAAACTGATGAAACAACTTGTCCAGAGCTCCCAAGTTTCATATTTAAAACACTTTTCACCCGACTCAAAAGTGAATGAACACAGAGATAATTTCAAATTCCCTCTATTGACAGTGTCATCATCATCATCATCATCATCATCATCATCATCATCATCATCTCCAGCTCCACAGCCAGCTGTAATGGATGCAGGGTAGAGGAGGATGAGCAGGGGTCGAATGAATAGTGAGTGGTATTCATCAGACCAGGGGGAAGCGGCAGCCAAGATCCAATTATATATATTCATTAAGTGATAATGATATCATGGTCTTTTAACTGAGAAGAAAAGGGAGCGTAATTGAATAATAACAGTTGTACAATCCCAGAGGATTGGACCCCCTCCCCTCGCCACATTCTCACCACCACCACCACACAGACACACCCCGACATGGTGACCCCCCGAGGGGTGGGGAGCAGGAGGGAGGGCAGGGAGACTGAGGAGCGAGGATTGATGGAATTCTATTACTCCCTGATAGATTTATTATGAAGGCCTGAGTGGACTCTCTGCTCCACTTTGTCACTCACACTAATCAGCGGAGGAGAGGGAGGGAGGGCAACTCATGCCCCCCTTTTGTGTGTCCCCACCTTAACCCCCCCCCCTCCCGCTCCCCCTTTCCCCTCTCCTGCCCTCCTGCCCGTCACCAAAGACAAGGTTAGCAGCCGTCTGACAGGCAGACGCGGCGGGTGGCCATTTTGGATCCCCGCGAGCCGAGCGATCGCTGTGGCAAATGGGCCAGCTGAGCTCCCCTGACCTCCAGGGTGAGCCCTTCATTTGTTTATTAATGGAGGACCATGTGCAACACCATAAGGGCGGCATGTCATGCAGAGATCAACAGCCTCCGCATGGCAGCCCATCCTGACCGCGTGCTACCGCCCAGCAACCCCCACAACAATTTGTAAACACTTAGCATGGTGATGAGGCACTGCCCCCCCCCACCTTCAGTTTAGACTTGTACGCAAGATGACAGGAGGCAGGTGAAAGGATGGTGGTACGTGGTCATTGATGCTCAGTGTGTTTACATGCTGGCTGTATAGTAATAAATCTAGTAGAAACTGCAAAAGCTAACTTGGAGGGCTCCCTCCTGTGTTTTCTTTCTTTCTTTCTTTCTTTCTTTCTTTCTTTCTTTCTTTCTTTCTTTCTTTCTTTCATGTCAAATTTAAGTTAACTTTAAGAGCTTTAGGAGACTCGTGCTTGCACAGGAAAAAATGTTGTTTAACCCCCTTTGTCTCCACAACAGAGGTAGCGAGTAAATATGGCCCATATTCAGAATGGCTGCATTTACCCCAATAAAGGGGGGTCAGGTTAAAAAAATCCAAAATTTTCTTTTAGACATGCAAATGCCTAAAGACAAAAATGATGGCATCTGACCCTTTTACCCTCACTAGATCACCACAGAGCATGAAGACACGAAATGTAACTCTGTACCTACATATCACAACCCATTAATTTTCCTGAACATGTTTTGTAATATGTACAACATATGGCATTTTCTGTTCCTAGATCCTTTGTAAGTATTATTTTAATGTCACTATAGCAGGAACCCTCCTGTGAAAATCAAATAAAAATCAATTTATCCACTTTGTTCCATTTTGTTGAGTAAGTGGTTTTGGTAGCTCAGGTAAGGCGCACAGTGGGGAAAATATGAATTTGTTCCAATATCTGTGCATGTGTTTGCATAGTTGTATGTTTCTGCTGACACATCTGTATGTGTGCTTGTGTGCTTCGTGCAGAGATCATGAAAAAGAACAGTGGGTTCAATCCTTGGATTAGTGAGAGAGAAAGACTGAGAGAAAATCATTGTCATTACACTCCTAACGGGCTCCTACTGTTTACTCTCCTCTTGTCTTAGACCACTCACTTCAGCACTGAAAAGATAAACCAGTGCAGCGGCAGCCTGTGTTTGTATTCCCAAGGGCGTTATGTCTGACATACTAAGAAGCCCCTTAGACCTGAGAGAGCGAGAGAATCTGTGTGTGTGTGTATATGTGTGTGTGGGTGTGTGTGCGTGCATGTCAACAAGGTGGGAGCAACGCTGCGGGATGTTCAAGACTCAATTGCTGTTTTATGTGATGTACATATACTGAGCGCATGCCACACATCTCATCTAGACCGTCCTCATGAGGACACCTGTCCTCACATTGTTCAGATGTAATTTCAGGTACATTTGATTAGCGCCTGGTAAAGGTGACTACTCACAGCCAGTGTTCTGCACCAGTACTTAGTTTTTATTAGTTTTACAGGACATCTGTTACCTGTTAATGTGGTAAGAGAGCAAAATATGATTCCCAATGTTCCCTTAAAAAGTTTTATTTTGTAACATTGGAAAAAGTGCATTTTGAGTCACAAATTAGCTTTTCACTCGGCACAGAGGACACCTATATTTTCTAATGTTATTAAAAAAGGGGCTAATTAGTTCTAAAATAAAAAAAATGTGTGGTGAGCATTTGACAGTATTGTGAGTCTTTGGGAAGCAAGAGTTTCACAGTTACGCTTTTGTACTGGACAAGAGAGATGTGCATCGATTTACAACATAAATTAAAACTGATATATTGTTTCAGTTGTACGGTCAGATGATAATTGTTTTCAATCATTTGTTTGACAGGTGCAATCAAATGATCTATTGACACTTTCATGGTCATTTAACTGCACAGTACCTGCAAACTATGAAAGTTCAGCTTTGTGCTTGCTTCAAGGATGAGGTCGGGTTTACTAATACTTGAATTCCTCAGTTCTATCTTCTATAAATCCACAAGCACAGCAGTCTTTCTGTGACCATATCCAGGTGGATTTAGCTGCCTAATCTCAACAATATAATAATCAAACATGAATTACAGGGGTACTGATGCTAAACTGTCTTAAAAAAAACCTAATGCTTAAAAGTAAATGCTGTCATTTACTGAAACAATCCATATGTTTCAGAATATGGATACAAAGATGAAAATGTCTTTTTCCACCCGCAATACATTTTGAAACCCCTTCGAACTGACTGTTTGAGCAGCTTGCAAACAGTTTGATTTGTGCGTGTTCCATAACTGGGTATTTACAATACATTATTACTGTTTACATAGTTGATCCATATGGCATCTCATCTATCTTGTGGTGCACATGTGTCTTCAACCACCCTTGGTCATGTTTTGGTTGATCTTGTTTAGGCTTTGAATTTATGTTTTTGCGTTATCAAATCATAACTCAATCACTGTAGAAGGGATATCAGATGTAGTATGAGCATCAGACCGGGATCATGACTTTGCTCTCGCTTTGCCTCCATGTGATGTTGATGCCAGAAAGTGCACGGGGGCCTGTGAGGCACCGGGTAATGTGTTGTCTGTTTGATGTGCGTTTCCCAATGGCTTTTCCCAAACTTCTCTCGCCAAACGTCACCACCTCCCTCGGGTGGTCGTACATTGTCTTTCCACTCTGCTGTTTACACCCGTGCGCCTTTGATACAAACGTCTATTTGTTTTCTGAGGCCTCGGCCTCGTATACCATGAGGCAGGATAAATATTTTGAAGCTTCATAGGCATAAATAATTGATTTATGTCACACAGCAAAGCACGACATCCCCACTTCACACAGCCTCAGCAGTGCTTTGTTTTGGGCTGGAGTATAACCGAGAGGACAATAATGTTTACCCTGGTGGTATTGCAATTAACAGAAGAAAACAGCTGCATGCATGCATCCGAAGCTGTATCGAATTAAAGAGCGATTGCGAACAAGTACAACTCTGGCTTTTGTTTACGTGTGGCAAGGGAGAGCGGTAAACAGAACTGGGTGAGACGACTGAGTGATACGGTCCCTCCGATGGGAGAGCTGCAAATTGATTCACACACACGCCAAGACGGTTCAGCTCGGCCTGGCTCTCTGTCTGTCATTTGTCTGTTTCTTTACGTGTCCCTTTGTCTCTGTTTTTGTCCATCAGCACATCTTCTTCACTGGTTTTAAATATGTTCTGTCCCCTCAACTTCTCTTTGTCTGTCCTGTCTTTCCCCTCGTCTCTCTCTCTCTTTCTCTCTCTCTCTCTCTCTCACACACACACACGCATATTCACACACACTCGCACAGAAATTCTCATTACCTCATTAGCAGAGGCAGCTCTCATTTAGCTCTTTAATGACGGTTCTAGATGAATGGGCCTGGTGCTGATCCCAGTGCTGTGACTGGATTAGTGATAATGACTGATCTATGGGAAGTGTGACAGCCTCATCTCAACTCTCCCCAGGTCTCATCCTCTAGCCCGGGGCGAACCAAAGTGAGGTCCACAGGCCAAGTCTGGCCCCTCACACAGTTTAGGACTTCATGAGATGACCCCCCACTGGTTCTGTTTCAGAGTCGGAAAAGATTAGTCTGTGATGACTATTTCAAAGTGCTGTTGCATATAAAAGGTGTGATATTCCAAAGAGAGCTTAATGTCCTCTGGCTGTATTTTTCATCATCTCCTCATGGAATAAATTGTAGTTTTAGTCCGTTAAGATGGCATTAAGTTTAGTGTCAACGATAACATATAGTCAGGTAGTCATGGGTGAGTTTTATGATAATTTTATGGTGTCATTATTTGTGTTGTGGGCTCGCTCTTTAGCATATATTGTGTTATCTTGTTGAGTTCTGAGCATTTTAAAGGCCCATCTATGGAGAAATATTGCAAACTACCCAACAGTAGGCCCACAAATCCACTGGCATGTGGTATCGCTTCATGCTATATACAAGCTCCTATATATAAATAAACATAAGTTATATAAAACTAACCCTGGGGACCTTTGTTGCCCTGTTTAAGTGTCACCATCTAGTAAAGCAAAATCTCCCCAAATATCAAAGGTTTAATATTTTAATTTGAAATGTATGTTTTCCCAGTCAGTATTAGCAAGCACACTGCCGATGTGACACTGCTGTGACATTCTTTCCATCAAATTGCCCTCAAAGGTGTCCACATGAGTCAAAGTTTGAAATAGGGTTAGAAACTACAGTGTTTAGGTAGAGTAATTGGCTGAATTCAGAATATTGCAAAACACTGCAAGCAAGTTGGTTGGAAGTCATAAACATGTGGCATATTTTGTTACATTGTCATGGCTAAATAATGTTTGCAACACTGAGGAAATGAAAGGAAAATCTCTTTAGTGGGGAGACCTGGTGAGGATCAAGTGACCTAAATGTTTTTTTTCCTTGTGTCTCATAATTGAATAACTGAAATAGTTTTTTTTTAATCTGGTGTTTTTCAGCGTAGTGGCGATTTTGAATAGAGAGAGAGAATTTTTTTCTTACATGACACAGAGACTTGAAATAAATTATTAAAGGGTCCAACATCTTCAGGACATTTGGCAAAGAAGCAGAGTATAACCAGAAAGCACCAACCTGTCCTCTGAGCTCACATACTAACACGGTGCCTCTCCTGTTCACCTTGTCTGCGCATTACTTGACATGGCATGTGTTGACACGTGTAGTGTCGTGCGAGGGCCTCTACATACGTATGATTTCATCTCACCTGAGTCTTAGTGCTGGTTTACTGTCAATCCCACCATCTTGCCACATATTTAACCCTGAGGCCCTTGAGGCTCGATCCCCTACAGTCGGGCCTCTCCTGATCCATCAGAGCTGCCAGTCGGCCCCCAGCCTCTGTAGACCCGGGGCTTCCAGTCTAAGACCACAGGGGACTGGGATCTCTGTCTGGAACACCCAGCAAGACCGCTGGGACCCGGCAGGGTCAGGCAGGCTGAATTAGTTAGGGCTATAAAGGGGCTTGAGGTGCGTAGAAAGACCTTATTGAGTCTGACTGGTTAGGTTGTACTTTGTTGGCTCGGCACTGAGGTGGTCAGGCTCCCGATAATGCCCTGACTGTTCACGCTGTAGATCATTTGAAAGAGTAAATGCAGTAGTAGTGCATAAACACACGTTCGAAGAGTGACGTGAACACCTTATACAGACAGTACATTACATTAAAAAAGTAATGGATTACTTGACTTACAACATCAAACAATTCTACTCTCAAACTATTTTCAGAGCTGAGTGAAGACAAGAGTGAAGAAAATGGACAGGATGCAGAATTTGTGAAAATCCCTAAAAATAACATGCTGTCATCTACATCGAACTGACAAAGATCTTCAATGGCTGCACAAATGCTGAAAAATAAATAATATTATGTTGTTTTAGGACATGAATTTCTATGTGTGGAGGGAGCCTGCGTGGATGGATGGGTAGACAAAGTGTTGGACTTTGATGAGTGGGGCCCGCTGTTCTTTTGCTATCTCCTTCCACTGGCCAAATTTTTGTTTTACCATGACAATTATCAAGGTTCCCTAACCTTCGTCATCAAGCAGTTATTTTGACTCAAATCACAATCTTTTCCAAATCCATGAAAAAGATCAGAGCCACAGTGATGTCAGCTCGTAAAATCATCACATGAATCGTTTTTATCACAGTGATTTGTCACAGATTTGGTAGGTATTGACAAACAGTGTTGCCCTACTTATAGCATCTGATCAGAAAATGCTCCCATGCGTTGTTTGGGGAGGAAAGACAATGCATTTTGCCATTTAAATTGAATGACATTTTGGGTGACTCAGTTTGTAGGAGCTGTGAGCATTTTGACTTCATCTTTTCACCATGCAAGCATTATTGATCAAGCAACTCTAATTGAGTAGGCAACAGTCTGGAGCTTGTGCAGAGGTCTTACAGAAAACACAGATTTCTCGTTGATAGGGAATTATTGCAGTTCTTGTTAATACTTTTTAGCATTGTTTGGGGAGCCTGAGATTTAAGGATTTCATTACCAATGATTGCTGATGTAAATTATTATGTAATAACAATAAATTTGTGAAATCTTGAACTCCCGTATTTAATTTGCAATTATATACCACGTAACAATTATGTAACAGCCTAAAAACTTGCATTAGTGATTAGTACTTTAGACTTAAACACGAAATGTCGTGAAATTTCAATTATCCCCCATTTTAGCGTTTTTATTAGTTTTCCAAATACTTTTGAAGTCAGATGGTATTCATCTGCATCAGAGTGATGCAGGAGTGAGGTATGGCCTTACTGTATCAGAGTGCCTGTATCTGTGAGGGGTGAAGTCTAAGAGGGCTGGATAATGTATACCCCCCTCACCTCCTCCTCCTCCTCCTCCTCCCCACGTTACCCCACGGTGTGTGTGCCCAAGGCAGTGGGCGCCCTGGCTCCTGTGACTAGTGGGTTTGCTCCCTTCAGCAGCACCACTCATCTCCCTCTTTAATGTCATTTAGCTGCGGGGTGGCCAGCGCCTCACTCGCCCATTAATCCCATTCCAAATGCCATAACATTTCCCAAAAAGCCCCTGCTTCTTAAAGCCGATAATTAGAATGTCTATTTAAAGTTCACCGCTCTCCCTTGCCGTTATCAATTAAAAGCCGTTTAAAGGAGATCGGTGGCAATCGTCAACAAATTAAATCTCTTCCCCGCTCTTTGACGTTAAGTCAGGAATGCATAATAGGGGTCACAAAAGGCCCTCTGAAAAGAGAGCAAAATTTGAAATTTCTAAATAGTTCTGCTGAGCAGGACGTATTTCACTGTTGGCAGTGGATGCAGTATGTGGTGAGATTTTTTGAGTGGCTGTATCATCATGTGATATAATTTGATAAAAGTTAAATCTGATGCAGAAAAGGGGCCAAGTGAGGTTCTGATTAACATTATCAAAGCTTGGGTAAAAAGAAGAGTAAGGTCAACTAAGCATCGAGAAATGCATCAAACAGACAGGACAACATAGGTTTTTAATGGGATTATAGCTAATGAAAATCATTATCAAAAGCCATTCTTCACATTCTTCTCCCTGCTAATCATATTTGTGCAGAGAAAATGAATGTTATGGTAAATGGCACATGGTATACAGTACAATGATGCTATTTGAGGGTTTCTCTGGAAACAAATTCATAAGTTTATGATACAACTATGAGGAACACAGTCGTTTTTTCATCACTTTTTCAGTCATATTCTTGTAAAGCGCATTAATGTGCATAAGGTTGGTCGCATGATTCACAGGCTGGCAAAGGAAAAAAAAAAAAAGCCCAAAAAACAAAAAAACCTCCTCACTAATTTGAACTAAGAAAAAGAAATACTGGAGGAGACAGAGAATGTATTTTTGAGGTTTTCATTTGGGGGCGTCATCCCATTACTGGCTGACGATGATACATTAGTGTCACACACAGGAAAAAGATCATTTTCCAATGGAAGCCCAAACCTTATTGTTGGGAATGTACCATCTGGATCTCAAAGGGCTTTGCTCCCACATCTATCTTCTCCGGGATAACACAGGAGTCGACACTGGGAGACAAGACTGATTGGTGATGAATTATGTATACTTTTAGCAAATTGTGATATTTGTCTGGCAACGTGATGCTGTGCATGACATACACAAATCATCAGCGCGAGCGTGCGGCAAATGAAGGGTTTCTAATTTCTCATTGGACGTGGTTTTTGACATCTGAAAAAGATATTCAGTGTTTTCTATTTAGCAGGTAAAAGTACCCACATAGTCCTGTTGCTGCAAAATATTTTTTTGTGTGGAATGACAGTCCACGAGCAAAGCTGTAAAAAAAAGTCAACATGTTATACAATTTGATGAATAACTTTTTGCTGGCTGTGTGCATGCATGCAAAGCCCATTATGTTTGATGTCGCTCTCAGGGGCGCACAGTGTCCCCTTGTTCCTCCTACCTCTGACAGTGACAGGGTGAGCCTGAGGAGGTGTGCCCTCTAATAAAACATTTATATCCGGGGAAACAGCGTGTCCAGCTCCAGCCACAACACTGGCTTTGACACCAGGGGCTCTTTTGAAGTTAGCCACCAAGATTTAGAGGCTTTTCTAAGGGGGGCCCATTGTTCAGGACTCTCCTCCCTTTGCATTCCCTCCCCCTGCATCAAGACGCTTGGTGCTAAAGTCTCACAGTAGTCTGCAGCCACATCAAAAGATGCCCCACATGAAAGGGCTCGGTTTGACCCCTGCCCAGTAAGTAGCAGCTAAATTGGTAGATCGAAAAGTGGGGTAATTTGTATCAACTCAGTAAGTCACTGTGCAGCTAAACAGGAAGGTCAGGCCTTCATGCCGTGGCCTTAGCCCCGGCCCCATAGCAACAAGACATCAATGTAACATCAGTTCCCAAAACACCGGCTTGCTCTCTCTCAAAATGATGCGTGTAAACAAGGCCCGATTGTGGCGAGACAATCAGCCTCCAATTGTGGTGCAAGGGCGTGTAAAAGGAAGCAAAGTGAGGACAGGAAGTGTGCGTGTGTGTGTTGCTATTTTTTTTCTGATGCTGGCATGGTACAACTGTCCTTCTTGAGGGATAATGTCTTATAATGGTGGGCTAATGATGCTCGGACTGATTGAATTAGGCCAGGGGTCCAGCGGGTCAGAGCCCTGGAGCCTACGAGTGACTCACCTTCCCCCCGCAGCGCCACACACACACCCTCCTGGGAAAGGCAAAGATCGGTGTTTCCCCCCAGTCCCAGTTTTTACAGCTCAACCAAAATTCTCATGGCGCTAAAATCAATGTTGCCATTGTTGGGGCCAAACGGCACGTCCTGACCATGGCCAATGCAAAGAATTCCAAGTGGCAAGGCCTGCTGGCCTGTTGGGATCTACAGATTTGATTATGAGGAGGGCCAACGTTGTTTTTCAAGCCTGTCACATAAAGGGGGTCTTGTTCAACATCAGGACAATGGGACCTCTAAGTGGCATGTGAAACTGACCCGACTATGTGCAATAATTCAAGCCTTTGATTTGACAAATGTTTTTGTGCCTTCCTCCACATCTGCAAATACCTCCACTTTTCTGCATCCCCTCTTCTTCTGGCCTTTCTCTCTTCCCTTGCCAAACACTGTTCCAGAGAGAACCGGCTTACACAGGACTTACATCACCCAATGAAAATAGAACGGGAGAAAATGAAAAGGGCATTAGGACTTTGGAGAAGGAAAGAGGAAAAGAACTCCCCGTGCTGGAGGGACAATGTTGGGCACGCAGATAAGTTTGGCTGTTTGGCTTTTGTTGTTTGAATTAAAATAAAGGTTTCCTTCTCTGCTGTCACATTACATTAGCGGCAGCTGCGATGGCTGCTATCAGCCCTGCTCCTGGCTGCGCCTCTGTGTGGAGCGAAGCTGACGGTGTGTGGAAACTAACACAGGCACTGTGCTGTGACCGCGTCACCTGCAATCAGGCCCAGCAGCCAGCCAGATTAATCATGACAGTAGGCAATATTTCCAACATTATTAGAAGAGAAACCTAATATTTTGGGACATCAGGGATCCCGGTGCCGGTGTCCATCAAAGTGAGAGCCTTCATTTAATGCTCCTTGGATGGGTAACCCTGGCACTTAACCCCTTTTAGATATTCCATCTCTCTCCTCTCCTCCTCTCTCCACACACACACACACACACACACACACACACACACACACAGGCACACTCACAAACACGTATACAGGCTGATGGCTTATGATGAGGCATCCCTCCCAAACAGAGGTGATGCATTTATTCCCAACACAATTTCTCACTGCCATTACGCCATGTTTTCACAAAGCCAAACAAGAAATGGTACACCTATATCTGCCCTGTAACATCAGTCCTATTTGCCGGGGATTGTGCAAAGGGCTGTGGGGGTTAGTGAAAACAAAATGGACCTGCCACACCTGTGAACATGCGTGATTGTGTGTGAGAGCGAGGATTTTCATGTGTCATGCGCGTATGTGTTTGTAACCACTTTAGCATTCCTTACAGGTGTGTGTTGCAAACCTTATATCTGTTTGTGGTGCGTCTGGAGGGTCTTATTGTGCTATTGTGCGCACCCCGAACATCACTTACACTTTCTCTTTTGTTCATGTGTGTGTGTGTGTGTGCGTGCTTTGAGTTTGATTTGATGTGATTGTGCCTGGCATGTAGTGTGTGCAGGTGCTGTGAATCGTAGAGCTCCCAATCGTGACTCATCCCCGCTCCTCTCCTCTGCTCCCAGGACGTTTCACCCCTCAGAAGGTCTGTCGATAGCACATTGTGTTTGCATATGGATTAACAAATGCCCGTCCACACACATGCACCTGCGAGTGTGGACACGCAAGCACCTACACGCACTCACAATCATGTGAGCAACAAAGAGAGTGATCCACACTGTATTCCCATACATACGTACAATATTAGTTTACATACTTGTGTGACCGATTCAGAGCGTGCATGTCTAAACAGCAATGACAATCCCATAAAAACTCAAAAACATCTGTTCATTAAATAGTC
>JAOXYL010000105.1:7223065-7238189 GCA_028564955.1 Terapon puta | reverse complement strand
ATTTCACCAAGAGCAGGAACAGGAACGTGGTTACATTGCTAATGTCAACTTCAAGAAGCTAGCTAATCCCAACCAAATTAACACGGTGTGGAATAAATGCAGCAAAAATGTACAGCATTGTTAAGTGAGTATTGAAGATATAAAACAAAAAAAACCCCTAAAAACTATATCTAAAAACATAACTATTTTTATGTCTCATGGTTTTTTAATGGACACATCAGTCTTAATATATTTCTGTTGCCAAGCAACAGGGGCTCAGATCATGTCTGTTAGCATGTTGTGGCCTTTTTTCTTTTTTTTCTTTTCTGAACATGACTATAGCAGTGCTGGACAGTGTTTCACATCAAGTTTTGAATAAGGGATAGTCGAGAGGTTAACACATCTGAGTTAAGCAATCACTGGTTGTTGGGCTGACAGGGTCCAGCTGGAAAATTTTGATGTCTTGCCTCACTCTACTGCTATATGTAAAATCAGTGATCCTCGTGAAAGTTGGAGTCGAAAGTTGGTAAATTGTTTTTACTACATGGAAGTACTGTAGCATATTTGTTTCCATTTAACTCTCTGACGGGTGACTGCTACTCCTCTCTGACGAGTGTAAAGTGACATGAGATACACCAGTTCAGCATAGACAGGAGGCCAAAATGTGTAGATAATGCAGTTTGCATTCATGTGGACAGGGAGGAAACAGTAGCAAAGTGCCAAGGAATGCTTGTTTTTACGTGTGTGTGTGTGTGTGTGTGTCCAGCAGGCCACACTGGACACGCCGTTTGTGTGCTGGGGAGGTGGAGAGCGGGGGGGGGGGCTGTTGACAGTGGGGGAAAACCCTTTTAGCACGTTCATAAAAGCGGCATTTAGCATTGTCACAACAACTGCTTAGGAAAAGCCAAGCCTCCATTAAACAAGGGCAATGATGCACTACAAAGTCACAACCCCTCAGCACGGCGGCGGCAGACCCCTCGGCTTAACTTACTGCCTGTGTTGTATACAGTTCCTGGTACACAGCAGCATGAGAGAGTTTTTCTGAGTGATCTCCAGTGTGAAGTTATGGTGTTGATTAGCGCAGTGACAGGTGCCATGATTAAAATGGCCGATAGTAATAGTGCAGCATTCATGCATTGACAACTTTGCTCTGCATGGCTTTGTGAGGGGTGATGTATGACACCATTAGGGTAACCTCAGGGCCCTGGAGGACACTTATCTCCCTCGTCACGTCCTTCACACTTCCCATTCTCCCTCCAACAAAAGGACGCCTGCTCCCCAGTCTGCATGCTTATGAACTGTGTGTGTATGTGTGTGTGTGTGTGTGTGTGTGTGCGTGTGCATGCGATATGTCTGCATATGTGATCACGGCCGTTGGTGGCAAACATAAGTACGGGTTTATGTGTGGCATGTTTCATTATGTCTGTGTGTATGTTTCAGTTGGTGCATCTGCGTCAGGTTTAGACTTCTTTTCTGCGACAGATGATGATACTGCACTGTGACCTCAGTCTGTGCCTTTACTGTACAAAATACTTATATGGCTGGCTGATAGTAAGTTTTAGTGGAAGTCTATGTAAGGACTACTTCTTCACTGACAGTGACGTGCTTCATGTTTCTAACAGGGCAGGTGATCTCTGGGAAGAAGTCAACCGCGTGAACAAGGTAAAAAAAAAAAAAAAGACTGATCTTGTCTGTTTTTTTCCTTTCCTGATAGTGAGACTCTTATTTTTGAAGCAGAAAGAAAAAACACATTGCACCATTTATACATGCTTACAATGTGCACTGCTGCATATTTGAAACTCGAAATCTAAATAATTCTGTGTTTTGTGAAACAACAGCGCTTGGTGAAAATTCACAGCCCCCTTTCAATGTGTCTGCTGTTTTAGTAAACCGTGGGTGGCCATGCATAGAGTTGTCTGGCAAAAAAAAATTTAATCTGGCTCAATTTTGCTTCGGCGCAGTGCTGCTGTGGTGTTGGCCAATGAGACACATCCAAGGACACATTCCTGGTGTGTTACTTTGAAATCTGAACACCATATTTCATATTTCTCCATGTTTTTCTTGTGATCATTGCGACAGGGGACAAAGTGATTATCAGTGTCATAATTTTGATGACTTCTTGAGTTGTAAGGACTTGTCTCCCGGTGTTTGCTTGAAACAACACATCTCTGAGTGTTTTGTGCTCTAAACGGACAACAGAAAGTTAGATAATAATTTTCATGATTAATATACTGCCTCAAAATGTGTATTTGTGCTTGTGGTGACGTAGAAAGCACAAGATAACTGTAAACACCTCTTCATGCCCATGGGGCCTGTCCGTCGCGCTGCGCTGGGCAAATGTTTGTGAGAACACCTCCGTAAACATGCACATCCTTGGGGGGGTCAGCCAAGGGGTGGCTGACACCTACCACACCCCCCCCACCACCTCCACCACTGATACTGCAGTCATGTCAACGGAAGTGTAAGGCAATACCCAGTTTTCCTAACAAGTTGAACCCAGCCGGAGGCATCCCGGCATCCCGAGACTCCAAACACATGTCCCCTCCCCACTTCAAAAATACACACACCCTTATTTTTGGCGGCATGCAACCCCTTAATTATTTCAGTGGGCTGAATTTGAGACGATTGGGTTCTTAAGGTTTTGCGGAGGGCATGGAGTCAAGATACTGAGGAACAGCAAGAAAGAAACACCGAAGGCGACAGGATATTTAAGGGAGGGTGGGGGGGGGGTCGAGTTTTAGAGGATAGACACGTACGCTGCCACAAGAACACACATACATACAAACTGCTGTCCCTGTCTCTCTTGAGCCCTTCTTTGCCAGTCCTCGAGCCGCTACCCCACCGCCGCTGATGGGAAAAACAGACACCAGTGCTAAGCTCTCTCCTTGCCCGGGATTGATAACATTTGTAATTGAGGTGCTTGCTTATGGAGTGCCAGCTTTTGCAGTCGCGGACGGTGGTTTCCAGGTTGTCTCAGCGCTGGGACGTGAGGCGAGGGGGCAACCAGGACTGAGGGGGTGGATTTGAATGTGTTAAGAGTGTGTGGTGTCCACACGGCCATTAGCAAACAAACTCGGGTGGGGAAGGCTAAGATCAAATTCAGTGCCCTCTAAAGGCCATCTCAGTGGTTCATGCCAGCACTTTTTATTTGTGAAAACCAAAACATAGAAGAGAGAGAGAGAGAAAAAAACATTTGTTGAAGGTAATTCGAATTTGTAGGCATATAAATCTAATTTCTTATATAGAGTTTTCAAACATGGATTTCCAGGATCTTGCCTGTTATTGTAACTGAAAAGGAAAATTCAAAATATTGTAAGATATGTTTTGTAAAATTCAATTAAATATTTTCTGATTTTATTATATGTAAATAGTCATAATAAAAAATAGAAACAGAATCATCTGTGTTTCATTTGCTAGTGTGTCGTCAAATGAATTATTTGACGACACACACCTGTTGTTGGCTTATGAAGATGGTTATGTGGTGAGTGATGTAATGGAACAGCATGAATATAATTAGAGTAATGATGCATTGACATGTAGTGCTGTGCCAAAATGCACGCAATGAAAGCGAACCACGTTCAGGATATCAGGCCTGTATTATAAGTTTGCCTTTTGAAATTTTATCCACATTATGCCACAGTTAGATTATCAGGTGTGCAGTTTTTTTTTTTTTATTTCCTTATACTTACGCGTGATGTGTGAGTTACCCAAAGATGGCCTTTTGCTGACATGCAACAATCCCCATGGGCCAGATAAAAACTCATAAAACATCAGCACACGTAACAGTACACCGTACCGACAAGATATCTGATAGGGTTTCCTGTTATTAAATGATCATGTGCATCAGTGAAAATAGGCATTATGTCTCAGCAAGCCCCTTTTAGTCTAATAAACATTGTGCAGAACTTATCAGCGCTAGAAGTGCAGATCAATAGAGACCGAATGAGAGTAATAGCTTTCACCTTAAAACACACATATTCCAATTAGGCCCAGTTTTCAAACAGACACTTGACATTTTGAGAGCGACTATTGGGTGCATCAGTGGTTAAATATAAACATCCAACCTGAATCACTGATTATCTGAGACATTTTTTTAGGGCGAAAAAAGATCGAAGAGCTGCAGGTGAGAAAAAAAGAGAGAAAGAACAAATAATTGATATCTTGCATCTTCAGAAAGGCTTCTTCTCCCTCCATTTGTGCTTCGCGTAGTATTAAAGTTTAAAGTTAGTATTAAAGTTAGTCGTACAAATGACCTACAGAGATCACGGCGCCCAAATGGCAAGTCTAAAAAGAACAACTCCGATAAATCACGGAGCGAAACTTGAGTCCAGGGCTGTTGTCGGAGATTTATCGGCAGCTGTATTTTTCTAGTGTCAACTGATGTTCCATAAGACTTAGCCAGCGTCTTACATTGCTTCCACCCATGCTCATTCCCCACCAACACATACCCAAACACACATATTCGGCACCAATCACACGCACACACACACGCGCGCGCACACACACATACACACACACGCACACACACAGTACGCTTCTCCAGTCCATCAACAGCCATCCAGCATTTAAATTTGAGAGCTATTCCTGTGAGACTGTTAAACACGACAGATTGAGATGAGTGGCAAACCTCTAGTGCTAGCATTAGCCCACTTATCTTATTAGTGGGGCAGCTCTAACACATTTGATACCCCCCCAGCTACTGCTGCTGTTGGCCTCAGGGAACCCGCCGTGGCTTCAAAGACCAGATCTGGCGTCCTGGTGGCTCAGCATGCTGAGACGCATACCACAACGATGTCGGTTTGAATTCGGTCTGCGGCAGTTGCTGCACGTCTTACTGTCACTCTATCTTTCCAATGACTAGTCAATGTAAACTATTTGATGAACAACGAGTTCACAAATAGTGCTGATAAATTAGAGAAAATAACAGCAGTACTTTAAAGTTCTTCAAATACTAGACGTGATTGCCATCTTCGTAACAATTTCATACGACATTTGATTGGACGTGCCCTCTATTTGGGTGGCAGCGGGTGCTTGCTTCTTAATTTAAAATGTAACCTGTAAATAGAAGTTAACAAGATACTTTGCCTGTTTTAAACTCAATCATGCCTGAAATGCTAACAGTGATAAGAATGCATTTTTTTATTTTCTATGCAATAAAAATAACAGACCTAAAGTCAAGTTGTCTCTCAGGGACAACTAGATTATTGCTCAAAATGGGCATTAATACTTGAAATAATAATTTCTTAACTCTTTAAGTTGCTTTATTACACTAAAAAACGATCTATAATAACAGACTTGTATGGTATTTATGTTACAGTAATTCGTAATAATATAATAGCCGGACTAATTCACAAGAATCATATAAAATATTTGTGTGACACACAGGAGTGCAGAGGCATCTTCCTCCTTTCACTTATGTTGTTTCCACAGTGAAGCCCGCTGCTACGTGAATGGGAGCTAAAAAGGTCTTAAACTCACTGACAGTCAGCGTTTCTTAAACTATGGCTGGTGACCCCAGGATGGGTCTATTTCTGGTAGGAGCACACATAACAAGTCTACAAGTAGCTTTTTACGAGTATGGGTCGCAGGGTTAGAGCTCATTTCTCCAAGTTGGGTGGTAAAATATTTACAACTTTATTCAACCAAAAAAGGGCTAAACTGGGAATGAAAACCTTTTCTACAGAGACAAGATGGAACTATTATGTAGAACATTTGTCAAATATGCACTTAGGGATGTAACTAACAATAATTTTCAATGTAGATTAAAATGGCAATTATTTTCTTGATTTTATCATGATTTAGTTAGTCTATAAAATGTCACAAAATAGAGAAAAAGGACATTTGTCATTTCCAAGAGTCGAAATCGACATCTTCAAAATCCTGGCTTAGACCAAACAATAGTTCATACCTCAAAGATATTTAATCAATCAGAAGACAACAGCAACCTCAGATTTTAGAGACTGGAACCAGCAAAGGTTTGATGCTTCTGCTTGAAAAATGACTGAGAGAATAAGGCTTAACCAAAATGAGTAAATGGGGTATAGCCGGATGGATAATTTAAAATTTATAAAATAACACCAGCCAAAAATGAGGGAAAGAGGAACCTTTTTTTTTTTTTTTAAAGATGGTAACCACGGGGCATATTTGGATATAGATAGTAAATATTAGTCTTTATAAATATAAAATAAAGTGCTTTTAGTTATTATTATGCTTTTTATATTTTGAATATATAATGCCTTTACATACTAGTTTCAAACACTTTCCACCGCAGTTCAGTAAGAGCATTAGGAATGACTTTCTCCCCTTTTGAAGTGACCCACTTCACTGGATCGGTGTGATTGACACGTGAGTTCTGTAGTGGTAATGATACGGCGTAAAGGAGTCTGTGTGTGTTACTGTAAGTAGCAACACATAAGTCTAACCTTTAGCTGCTCACTGAAAACCGAGCTGAGGAGGGCTGCTTTGATGATTCCAACCCCGTGCTTACGCATCAAGAATACACACAAACACACACAGCTGCAGCCCCGCGCAGAGCCACACACAAAGCCGGGCAAATACTTATTTTGCAACCTGGTGTAAAGTATACCCCACCTTGACTGCTGCCGTCCGTGCTAAGCCTCATGGGTAACAGGAAACATGGTCTGTGATCTCTTTCAGATCCCTTCCTGTTGGTACTTTGGGGGACAGGTGAAGGATAGTCTCCAGTCTTCTTTGCCTTTCTTCAGTTCAGTTTCTCTGAGTCTGACACACACACACACACACACACACACACACAGAGTCACACAATCCTCCCCATCAGCACCCCTGGTGTAGAAATCGCTTACCAAGACTGTTTGCTATTCTTAAAGGAGGCGTGTGAACATGTTGGGTGGGCAGACAGGCACTTTGCTGCTCACCTGCCTTTCTTTAGCACACTCGCTTCACTCTTTCTTTCTCACACTTTCTTCTCCCCGGGGTCACTCTCTTTCTCAGCCACACACACACACACACACACACACTTGTCACCATAAAACAGGTTGTGTTGTCAAGTTGCCTGTCACCATGCTTGTTCCTCTGTGCCATATATGAGCTCTCTCAGCTGTTCCTCACAGTTGAACCACAATTAACCCCACACACATGCACACACACACACACACGCACACACGGACACAACTACACACAGTTTGCACTTTCTGTCTCGCTCTTTCTCACTGCTGCCCTTTCACTATCAGCTCACAGACTGCAACCCAATCCGTGCAGCAGGAGAGTCATTCACTCGTCTGTCAGTGTGTGAGTGTCACTAAGTGAGTTTACAGCATTTCCTCAGAGTGTGTTGTAATTCATGCATGCATACGACTCTGTACTCTCAGTCTTTTTTTATTTATTTTTTTTACTCGTTACATTTATACTGAATGGTGATTAACAATATGAATATATATAAATACATATACATTTTTTATTAGCTTCTATATCAGATAGTGCAATCCCCAGTTTAAATGCCAAACTCATAAACCAAGAATAAACTAAAGGAGAGGTCTGTCATCATAAATCAGAAGACGTGGTTTGAGACCAGTGCTGGTATCCAAGTAATTTGACATCTAAATAAGAAAAAGTTCAAGTTTAAAAAGTGTTAACAGTGTGAGGGAAACATTACCATGGCTTTGCTGGACATAGCTGTGTGTTTTTTAAGTCAAAATCAATGTTTAAAAAATACATTGAAATGTATTGATGAAAATATGTTTAAGAGAGAAATATGATATCTAAATGGGCCTCTGGTCAGGAGATGCGGTTGTTATCTGCCATAAAATGGTTAACTGACTTTTGAAAGAAAGCACTGTTCTCCTACTGATGTGTATTTTATTGTTATATGTCATTGCCATGTAGTTTCAGTAATAAGTTTATGGGAATGGACCCGAAAAAATTTAACAAAAAAGGAGCTTAGCAAAATGAATTTTCTGCAAAATCACGTAGTCTTAAATCAGTCACCTGCACATTTCTTTGTGAAAAGAAAAAAAACTATTGGTCTCTCTTAAGGATTCAGCATATTAGCTCTCCAACACAATGGATGACTTTAAAATAATGTTTAAGTCTGCAGATGGTTTTATAAGAGTTTGACATGAATCTGGCATGCCAATTATCAGTAACATCTTCTCTGCAGGCTCTGGTAGAACTGAGTGTCGTATATTAGATACCAGCTATCATTTCATTACAGGAGGTGCTAATGTTTTGAATGGTGACCATCTCATTTAAAATAAATCTTGTCAGCATTAATGCAAAGCATGTCAGCATTTCACATCCACATCAAATGATCCCCATCCAGAATTCTTTCACAGTACTCAGGCCATTAAATGAGATAAAATAAATGTGTTTTTTTACGTTTAAAAAAAGTTCATATTAAAAATACATTCAGTCATTTTATCTTTGGCATTGTTAGTTGAGTATATTGGCACTCTGTGCATTCACTTGAAGTAAATGATGTTGGTGCACAAGTTGCCGGTGCCAGCGAAAGCTTTACGCAGTTAAACGGGCATTGATGAGCGTATTTGTCAACACATGCAGTCTCCTACCGCTGCGAACAGCAACACTTCATGGCACAGCCAGAGTTCCGTCTAACTAAGCACAATACAGTCGCAGAAAGCATTAAAATCCCCCCAACTCACTCCATCACCATTTCCAAAGTGATCTGATGGAGATATTACCTAAATGGCTGGCAAGCTGTGGGCTGCTAACTAAATGCTAATATGTGTCAGAGCCAGGGTGAGGATTTATGGCTCACCATCTGCTCACCAGCATACAGTACAATGTTAGCTTACAATGTTAGCTTTGATCAAGACCTCCCTGTTCATTCCTCCCAATCACTCATCCGAGTAGGAATTAGCACCAAGTTCCCTCTCTCCTTTAACCTAATCATGTTCCCCGCTACACGGTGCTCATTTGAATAGTAATTAATTTGCATTCTGGGGCCTGAATATTTGTTTTTGAAAGCATACATGATAGCGCAATTAAAAACAATGTTGTTTTCTGATTCATAACATGATTAGGGGGGCTTGCAAATGAACAGTCATTAAAACAGCAGAGCCCTACTTCCATTAAATGAATAAAAACAGCTTGCCTCTTTTTTTTCTTTTTTTTTTTACCCCCATGAATTCAGCCACTTCTCCAGCACTTTCAGTAAACACTGAGATCAACTTATTCAAAACGTATCTGACAGCACATTTTGTCTTTGAAAACATTGTGGAAAATGTCATTTAGGGTGAGCTTGTCTCCGTACTTATTGCTCAAACACTGTGTGACATTTAATAGAAGCCACATAATGAACTAACCATTTGCTAGTGATCTATATGGATCTGTGAGGGAAAATAGTGAACTTTGTGAAGAATTCCATCCAATCCATCTGTCCAAACAAGTTTATTCTAGCATTTGTCTTCCCGGAGAAACCTCCAGGCCTAGAGCGTGCCTAATGCCATTTGATGAAACAGTAAAGATTCTCCATATCTTTTCCACAGTAAAAGGCTAATTGCTGTGCAGTAGTCAGATTTACGTCCTCCCCATTCTCCTTTATGCGCCAGGCATCTGTAAGCCCTCGCGCTGCCAGTCTCCGAAGAGGTGTATGTTATGATCCCGTGTCAGCGAAATCAATCCTTATCAATTTTAAAGTTCAGGTTTTTATTTCATGGCTTTCAAGGGAGCGCCTCTCAAGCGAAAATGACTATTCCAGCTCTTTTTTTTTTTCCTGCCCCCACCTCTCTTCCCATCTGCGTCCATATTGATTGTCTGTGTGCGCGGCTCCCCTGCGATTTTTGCCCCGTGGCGGCCTCTGCACTGTTGTCAGCGAGTGCCTGAAGACACAGCTGAGTTAAATAATGCTAACTAGAGCCAGTGAGCTGTCTCCATGCAGATTCCCGGTGTTAACAAGCTCTGGCAATTGTCATGTCTCCACAGTGTCTGGGAAGAGACCCAACAAAGGTCAGATGAGATGCTTCAGACAACACCCATTGCTTTTAAATCAATAAACATTTTTAAACGTATATTTATCACAAATATATTTTTCTAACAGTTTATTTCCCTTGCTGATGCTGGTTTAAGGCAGTCATTGCCAGGGAAGAATGTGTCACAGATTTAAGGACTGAACGATGAGACATTAGCTCTAAACATATGTGCACTGTTGTGTCTGAGTGTGTGTGAACAGAACTGTGTTTACGGCAAGTGAGACAATGCGGTGGTGGTGAGCATAAAGAGTCTAATTACAATCAGCCGATGAAAAGGTTGGAAATCACTCACAGCGCTCCATCATTCATGATTCATGTTCAGTCACCTTGTGAATCAAGCAAAATACGATGCACACGCGATGAAACATCCTTTCAAAATTCAAATTTGACTTACAGCCTTGAATCTCAGTAAAATCCTCATTTCCTTTTCACTTGTACTTTTTGAAAAAATAGGAAATTAAGCTACGCTTACTTTGCCCACTTTTGGCCTTGACCTGCTTTCAGTACAACAACAGAGAAATAGTTCCTGATAGTGGCAAGTCTAAGCATTTACTGGCAGCCAGTAAAGTTTACCCCCTCAGTTTCTTTGACTCTTTTCCTTCTACAACTTGTGTCAGGTAAACACTGAAGTGCTTAACATTAGGTGGAGGGGCTGTTGGCCACATTGTGTGAGAACGAGTGCGTGTAAGTGTGTGTGTATGTCTGTGTGTGTACAGTGCAAGGGATAGCTGTGAGGCCTCCAAACAGTAAACTAATGGTTCAGCGCTAAATGCCCACTAAGTGGGTGGGACAAGGATGGCCTGACCCCGCTGGCCTTCCCACCAGTCCCCTCTAACAGCTTGGCCTCGGGGTCAGCTCAATTTCCCCACTGCTGAGTGGTCATTACGGAGCACGGCTTTGATAAATGCTCACGGCTGCTGCTGCTGCTCCTGCTGGCTAGAAGCGCCGCACATCTCCCGGGCGAGAAATCTCCGCTGTGCAGCTGTACAGACAGAGAGAAGGAAAAAGAAATGGGTTAAAACAAAGGACAAAGGAAGGCAGGGGATCGGGAAGATGAGAGAGGGGTAGAGAACTAACATGATGGAGACAGGAAGAAGCTCCACCAAAACAGCACCCAAAACCCGACGTTACGTGCCTGCACATGGCCAACGTTGCCTAGCAACCTGATGATCTGAGTCTGCTCACATTTTCGCTCAGACAGAAAACGTACAATGAGAAAGATAGAAGAGGCAGTGAAGAGGAAAAACAAATCAGATGAAGATTGTTACAGACCCCAGCGACCACTCCAATCTCTCTCTCTGTGGCTCTCTCTGTCTTACTTCCACTGAGACAATGTTGATAAAAACCTCTGAATGCAATCATCTTGCATTCCACAAATACACTGAACCCTCCAAGGTGCAAGTTTGACAGTGCAGGGCGCTCAGGCAGATTTGCTCTGCTGATCTTCATGGCCTTTGTCCCACGTTGTGTGTATGGCTTCATCTCCAAACTTTTGCTGCCAAGTTGACAGCAGCAGTTAATTCAAAACAACATAAAATCCTATTTATTGCTTAAATTGTCCCAAAAAGAATAAAGCCTTTGTAAGACTATTACATGATATTCTTTAAAGACTGATACTCAGTTTTAAAATTATTCATACACTACAACATACCTTATTGCATGAACATTTACCAGTATATATTATATATATAGATTTTTTTATTTTAAGATTGTATGCAGCCCGCCCAAATCATAAATAAAAAAGAAAGTTTATAGGCAGAGGAAAGCACTGTAGCCATTGTGTTTTGGGTACAAGGGGCCATGCTCACTCACCCAACCTTGCACCACCGGCCCATAATAATCCAATTAGACATCAGGACAAGTCAAAAAGCGAGCCTACTGACCATATTGACTTTCCCACTGCTGCGCAAGCAGAAATCTACTCCATTTATTCATGTGTTATCAATATTCTGATCTCTTATTAGAAATTCAACCCAAGTAAGGTTTCTAAACATTTAACTGACAGCTCACCAGCAGAAGCCAGAATATATTTAGAGTAAAGCCAGATGTTTGATTATATATTGAGTAGTTTTAAAATTGATTACACTCACACAAAACACTTTTTCAGTCTTTCCTTTCTCAGAGAGTCAGTCAGACTCAAACCCTACAAAGTTCATTTGTGCCACCCTCATGAAAGACAGTGCCATGCCTACTGGAAACACAACCCAAGGGAGGGTGAGTGTTTATGCTGCTCTCTCTGTTTGTGTTTGCTAACCACACAGTAAGGTAGAGTTGATTACACACTCAGACAGAAACACACGCACACCAACACAACCAAGAGGACTTCTTGTAGGCCCCATACTATAACATGATGGCAGTGAATAACCAAAAAAAAAAGAAAATGGAAGGTTGCACATGAACAAATAATGGAAGCCAGAAAAAAAAAGATACTTCAGTCCAAATATCTTCAACACATACCTTCTCGCTTTACACTTTTTAGACTCTTGACTGTTCTCGGATAATGAGTCATTAATTAATGAAAATTCTCCTAGACTTTGAGTTTTAAGTGTTTTAAACATTTATTGTATATTGAAAACGTACCTCACACGTTGTGCCGTCCATTCATGCATTTAATGAGTACCTACATCAGAATCTGCTCCATGGTGGTCTTGAAATCATCATTTCATTGTCATTTGTCCTGCACTCTAAAGCTGCTTGCACAGAAAGTGATATTCAATTAGACATGCATTTTTTAGTCGACCTCTTGAAGGGCTGAAGTTCTATCCTGAACCATTTACTTCTGAAGAGCCCTTTTGGCTCTTGGGTGGGTATTTACCATCTTTTTAAAGCATATGATAATTGATTGCATACTTATTTTTAAGAGACATTATCAACACACACAGTTAAGCACACCATTCTTACCAGAAATGGCACAAGAAATCATTATTCATTTTTTATTTCATTTAATCCAATGCACATTTTGTTCATTTAAGTTTGAATGTTGGCATACAGATGTCCTTAGAGTTTAAATTATAAAGTTAGAATATGATGATGTTTTGTGTACCTATTTCTAAACAGGCATATATATTTACTGAAAAGTGTTTCAACCTTTCACAGATTGTTCTAAATATTAACCTTTTATGCTGGGTTCTAGGTAGAACCATCTGAAAGGGTTCCAGGTGGATCTTTTATATAAGTCCTGGGGACAGGCCAAACAACTCTATATGGTTCTAGTTAGCACCTTTATTTCTAAGAGTGTTCTATCATGTACCGTTCATGCCATTGCTGATACGCAGCCATAGATACATAATACTGCGGCAGCTGTTACATTAGGACAGGCTGTGTGATGGCAGGTCATCATATGCCACCATCAGCTCCATGGTACAGTGTTTGTGCTTCAGCCATTATTACTGTTTGTCATTTATACCATTGCCATTATCACTGTACTATTTATACCATGGCCTTTATGACGGTAAAACTATTATCCATTACAATGTAATAACGCAGCTCTATTTATAGAACATGGCAGGTGTATGTCTAAGTGCAAGTGTGATACATGCATGTGTGGGTGTATGAATGTGTGAATGTCTTAGAGCCTCTAAGAGATTGATGTGGTGCAGCGAGCTAAAGTAGTCTCACACCTCCCCAGCTGCTCCGTCTGAGACAGAGGCCTGCTGGTTCACTTACTGTCTGAAACCGTGCAAAGCCATACATAACACGTTTGGCTATTACAAAATATTAAACCTATAAGCCACCCTCATGGCTGTTGGTATATGAAACTATTGGTGCCATAATAGATTTTCTATCAGTTGTGGAACATAGAGGTAATGTGCTGCCATTCTTCAGCATGCTGGACATAATATAACTATTAGCTTGATGACTCTGGAACCATGCCACTGCTGCACTGCACAACTCCTCGGGCATTTACACGTCTTATTTAGCCCAATTACTGTTTCAAATGGTGGCAGCAGAATTGCAGTAGATAAAAAGATTGAGATTGATTTCTGATGTCGCACTTTGTTTTCTCATACTCATTATATTTCACAAGCCGTCATGAAAATAAGCATTCTTTTGTTAAATAGCGTATGAGGCTGTTTTAGTAGTATATATTTTCTTCTTACCAAGCGATGGCTGAGAAAAAAGTGATTCCCCCTCTCACACAGAGACGTTGACTGAAGCTGAAAATAAAATAAATCTATGACAGATTTCATACATATGTGGAATTATAGCTTTTTGTTTATAATCTTTTATACGTCTTTTATATCAACTGCCTTTTCCAAAAAACATTTATCAGAGCATTTGACCAAAACGTGCTTGCAGAGTGGATTAAAAAGCTCTGATCACATCTTGTATATAAACTGTTTCTACATCCCTCGCCCTGTTTCCAACATCCACCATGTGAGTAAATACAACCCAGATGTTGGACTTGTTAACACTCCTTTTTTTTTTTGTACAATATTTGCAATTGTGTGTAAATTTACAGACTCACTCAAACACAAATTAACAACTGCACTGACTCTGAAAACAAACACTCTCAGAGATGAAAACCAAACCAAAAGTACCTAGGCACTAGATCATCATCTTTGAACCCAGGGAGTTAAAAGACCTTGTGGCTGTGGAGTGGTATGTTTAGTACACATGTGACATCTGTTTGTTTTGTCAGAAATGAACGGGATGCCTTGGGAGCATGCAACCGTTATTTTGACACCTTTTCTGCATGTTTACCAGCCCTTCAAATGTGGACTTTCTCCTGCCTGTCCTCCCTTCTCTCAGTGTCCAACCTGGCTGAATCAGATGGCTAAAGTCTCAAACTGCACTGTTTATAGTCTCGTGTGTGTGGTGTGTAGTTACTGGACTGTATCTGATATCTGTCAGTAATTCAGAATATACTCTACCAACACTTCCTGTAGCCAAACTATGTTGACAACTTAGCCATATGTGAGAGGTCATTGTTGATACCTCTCCTTTAAGAAGGCTTTCCACGAGATTTTGTACCTGTCCGCAGGGATTTGCTTCCAGATTCTGGTATCATTCATCCCAAAGGTGCTAGATGCATAAAAAAACACAGTAAAAAAACGGTTTTCCAATCTTCTTGTGAAGCTCACCTTGCGCTGTATGTGGAAACAGGAAGCCCTGAACTCTCAACCCTCAGCCTGTTGTTGTTTTGTTGTTACCCAAACCATTAAAACTACAGAGGC
>JAOXYL010000105.1:7187379-7207511 GCA_028564955.1 Terapon puta | reverse complement strand
CACACACACACACACACACACAGTCTCATATATAGGGACACATATCATAAATTCTCACTCACACACATACACTTTACATGAACTGTGTCTGATCAGCAATTCTTCTAGAGGTGAGTATTGACAGGTTTTGTTATTCATAGCATATTCAAGCTATTATATTTCCTCCTCTGCTGCCATAATGTTGCCAGTGTTGCGGAACACATTGGTAGCTATCATTCGCCCGGCTCTTTTTAAAAAACGTCTTGAGGCGTGACATTATTACCCATGAGCCATAAGGAGCCTATTCAATGACCAAACAGGGCTGGTTGTTCCTTTTACGGCTGCCACGCTCTCGGTGAGCACCAGGGTTCAAAAGGGCATGGCCTCCCTGCCCTCGCAACACACAGACACCATCTTTTTATACCTCTTTTAATCGAAACACCGTGTACTACATCACAGTTATGCTTTGGGCAAATTAAGGTCACTATATTGATTTCATATTTGTCATTATACGCCCGGCACCCGTGTGCTCACAAATCGTCCTGTTTGCCTCGTCCCTGTAGACGTGTATCCCCCGTCCTGCAGTATATCATCCTTCATAGAGCCATATTTGTGCAGGAGGTGCATTGTATCTTCCTTTGTTTTGGTGCAGCGGAGCTTTCTTGGCTTGGGCTGGCGTCACTTTTCAAGGCTTCGCCCTTCCCAGGAGTCACTTAGCACTATAAAGGAATCCAGTTGGGTGAGTGTTTTAAACATAGATTTGTTGTCTAGCATTTGTCAAAGGTCAACAGCAAACAAGCCCTTCGGTGGCCATTTAACTCTGCCGCTGAACTTGTTCTTTTTCTCGCAGCGATTTGTGATTAGGAAATATCTCTGACCGCTCCAGGCCACTCAGCTCAGCTCCAAAACAGGTGATTCATAACAGGGCTAAAAGGTCATGTCAAGTGGCATGTTAGTATTTCACTTAAACTTTGATTAAAGATTTTTGGAAAAGATGGGAAAACGACTTAATATCAGTGTGGTCCTCCCTCCTCTACCTCTGCGCCCGGGGTTCTATATTTCCTGCAGAAATCAATAAGGTGGGAGCTGAAGAAACTATTGCCGCGCTCTCCCCGGGTGCAGCGCTCATTCATTCATCCTCAGCCTCTCTAATGGATCATGGGAGCTCGCAGGAGCATACGAAAACAGACAGAGCTCGCTTTGCCCTCCCCTCTTCTCCTTCACAGGCTCTCAATAACAAAACATATTATATGAGCCGGTTAGACCGAATTTTGGGGTTAGATGTGTAAAAAAAATGACTGGAATATCAGAAAACATTGCTCTAATTTTCCTGGCTACAACCAATTTTTACATTATACTAATAATGAGTGTTTAATGTGCACTGGTATCCTGTACAAATGGGGGGATTGTGCCATAGAAACTTTAACACAGAGTAACGGATGAAATTAAACTAGGAGGAGTAACAAGTTTATTTCTGGTTTATGAAATCTCCTGTTGCATTCTGGGGTTAGAATACTGCGGGAAGCCCCTGGCAGAGGATCTAGCACGGAGATGGAAGCGACAGTATATTGTGGGTATAATCAGTTAATTGTATCTATGCAGAACTGAATAGACTTGTTGTTTCATGGGATTTATTTCTGAGCAGCAAAAGAAACTGAAGTGACAAAAACCTCCTTATTCCACGATTGGCGAAGTCTTGTTTCTCAGAAAGATGTGGTAAAATATTTAGGTTATTATTAGTTTGTCCAAAGGTAAAATACAATGCAGAAAGCCTTGCCGAAGCCTCACCTTCAGACCACAGCATCCCACGGCAGAGCCTGCCGCGTTTAACAGCGTGATATATTTCACCGTTTAGAGGACTCATGTAATGGCAGCAATAAGGAGGCACTTAAAGGTCCTTAAGAGCAGCTGCCTGTCAGCACAGACAGAAAAACACACACAGAACAAGCAGCACACAGTCACATTTACACTTCCTCTCATTTTGTAGCATAGCGCACATTGTCTCGCGCACACACAGTAGCGCGAGACACGACACAGGCAGGCACAAACAGACCCGCACAGCCGCTCGAGCACATGCATCAAAGTAACCGCGGTACTGTAAGGCTCTATGAGAAACTGAATTATTCTGCATGCATACTGCATATTGCACACGTGCAAGTTCTCACATTTATCATGTCGCATTCAACACACAAAGGTCCAACGCCGGAGGCCTGGATAGGCTAAGTAGACCCCGTGGCCCTCTATGGAGTAATAGAGCGATAGAAAGGGAAAGAAGGGGGGTATTACCCAGATAGTCTCTCTTTCTTTCTCGCTTTCCTTCTCGCTCCTGCCACCGTCGTTGACCGCCAAGAACAAATGTCCACCCCCACCACAGTGGGGGGGCTGACATGGATAGAGGTTGGGGGGGGGGTTACAGGACAATTTGTTAGCTCCCTGTTTATTAACTGTAATATGAATGTAACTGTACGCACACTCTGGGGAGTTGGGCGCCAGCCACAATTACCGCAGACCCCAGTGTAATGGGAAACAAATTTGTAGGAATATTGCCGGCCATCCGTCTTTATTTACACGCCGTAATGAGGTAGTGTGTTAAAGTACTGCAAGCTTATTCTGGAGGGGGGGGTTTGGCTGGGCCTGATGGAGACGGACCAGGAAGACAGGAAGTGGGACAGCTAGACGGGTCGGGACAATTAGCCAAGGCAGACAGACGAGAAAACAAAATTAAAAGTTACGCAGGTCAATGGTAAATGTATGGAGAAAGCCTAATGATAAAGATATAGTGGTGCAGACCAGGCCAAACAGGCATACAGAAAGACTAGAAAACCGAAATATAGTAAATGTAAGTCAGAAACATGGATAAGGCTGCAAATGGTACACAGGTAACAAAAAAGTCAATCCTACATATTTCTAAACAATACAAATACAGAACTTCGATTAGCTAAATATAATACTAGCTATTTAAAAGCTTTAAAAAGCTGTTTAAAATCTACAATGCTGTGAAATTCTAAATACCCAGAGGATCATATTGAATTGTACATTGAGTTGATAGCATAGTCCAAAATGGATCAATCGTTCAGCAGGCCCACTGCCTCCTATTGATTCCACACCACGAGATGGATGTCTTCTCCAAACCTCCAGCCTGCTTCCTCGGTCACAGAGCTCTCTATCCTCAAGCTAAAGTATTTCTCCATATGAAAGTACAATTTTATAATTCCAGTGATTCTTCAAAAGAATTTGAATGAAAGTTTTGATCATAAGCAATGCCCCTGAAAAAAAAAAACAATTTCAGTCAATCTGATTTAAGTAAGGATGAAATTGATGTAAATGTTGTCAAAAAGCAGACTAAAATCTCATTTTTAATCATTTCTATCATGCATTCATCAATCTACTTGTCATACAATTCATTTATTATTTTCATATGTATGTATTCTGCCCTAAAACTAGATGTCTCAGCCAAACCAAAAGGAAACCCTAGATGTAAAAAGTATGCATTTAGTATAATATGCTCACTTTAATAATTTGCAACATTAAAATGATCTTCAACAGCAACTTGTTACCTTGAGAAATCCACAAGCCACTAAGGAATAAAATCCCCCTCATAAACATAAAAGCCCTTTGTGAGTATGTCCCTGTAAATATATATCCTCCTCTCTCTGCACGCCCCACTGCTTTCTGAATAAGCGTCACTAAAGCAGCATTCAGGGGGACATGTTCCTGTCAAAGATGCTAAACCATGCAAGTCGGAGCTCGGGTTCCCTGCATGAGCCCCCCTAAATGAGATGTCCGTGGGGATAATAGGACGGCCTGCTTGCAAGCTAGCGCTCTGTGTGGCTCTTTTCATGCCAATTAGACTCTGTGATATAGTCACAGCAGATGCTCCGCCAGCTCCAGGAAACCCATCTGATCATCGGCCTGGTCGCACAACATGGGGGGAGACAGAGACGGAGAAAGAGGGAGGCGTTCTTTGCACCATCCACAAATGCTTTTGGTTCTGAGCGCTTGTAAACAGCCTTTAGAATAGCTGTTTAAAGGCCTAAATAACTTGAAGAAACTAATTTTTTTTGTGTTCGTAGGTTGTCTGAAAGTTTGACTCATTATTCGGAGATGCAGCTTTTTTTTTTAATCCCTGCCCCTTACATCTCTCTAGCTCCCTCTACTGTCTCCCCTACCTGCCCTCTAGGTGCTCAGTGTGTCACTGAGAACATTAACCCGCAGACAAAAGAGAAAATGGCCTGTAATGGCCCTAATGAAGTGTGACAAGACCACAGAGCCTACCCTGCTGACACACAGGGCCCTCAAAATTGGATTAGTGATTAACCATGTTGTCCCGCATTGAGTCAAACGGCTGCGGCGACACAAAGGTGCCCGGTGCCTAGTCTGCCGGACTACTGCCCTGCTGGGAAGGGATGCCCCAGAGGAGGATGGGGGTGAGGAGAGGGGGGTGAACAGGAGAGAAAGAGGGTGAGGGCTGAACGAGAAGAAGGGAGAGCAGCGAGGTAGGGGGTGTCCCCGAGGCTCATAGCAGTGCCACGTCTGGAGGCCCCACTGTGCAGTGAAATGAGAAAGGCTCCGTGCACCTGAGCAAGCCCAGGAGAGGCCCGAGGCGGTGGGAGAGCCTGTGCAGGATCCTCCCCTCGCTGCTCCCTCCTCCATCCTCCAACCAGGCCGCTCCTGACATATATCTTGCCGTGAGACAAGAGCGCCAGTGCAAATCAAACCCACCACCTATAAATTACCTCTTTCATTCTCCCTTTAGCTCTCTCTGTCTCTCTCTCTCTCCATCTCTCCTCCCCCCCCTTCTGCCTGCCCCCGATCCCCCTATCTCGCCTGTTACCCCCTGCACCCCCCCTCCCCTCCCTCCTCCTCTCCCAGCTCCCCTCAACGTGCGGCTTCCCATTGCAATATAAACTTGGCTGTCAGAGGGGCAGTTGCGATGTGGCAAACTTGCCATTGTAACGGACAGCTTGACAAATGCGGAGGGGTGGCAGAGCGTCGTGGTCCGCACACTATACCTCCTCTCTGCTACCCTCGGTGCATTGAGGAGAGGAGAGCAGGTGATGCAAGGAGAGGAAGAGGAAAAAGGAGGAATGAGAGGCGAGGAGGGTAGAGGAGAAGGGGGTGGTGGGGGCGTAGAGATAGAGAGAGTGACTTTCAGAGGGATAATGAGCCTTTGAACGATGGCTGAAATGTTGCCGTCAACCTGCCCTTCTGCTGCTGGGTAATTAGGTAATCAGTAAAGGCCTAATTATGGGATCAGGGTGCAGGGAAACAATTAGCAGAAAGTATTGCCACATAAAACGGAAATTTACGTTCTGCCAAAGCATGTTTAATTCCTGGATGTGTGTGTGCTGTCCTTCCTAAATAACCACATAAAAAGGACATTTCCCTTGCCTCCTACCTGCCAAGTGAAAAGGTTAATTTTAATGACCCAGTCGGCATTTGTGAATAAATATGGGAAATTTGTGGGTATATGATTAAATTGAATTTTGAAAATTTTCTGATCTTCTGTTTAAATGCATATAATTATGGTGTTAGATATCTTTGAAAGTCTTCCTTTGTGTGTGAGTGTGTGTGAGTGTGTGTGTGTGCAGGACAATCATGGGTTTGTACTGTGCAAATAGATGTATTGTTAAGTAGCCTCATTGGTTTGGTAAGTGATTGCAATTAAATTGTGTTGCAGGGCCCCCCTCTGACACAGCTGCCCTGTATGTGCTAGAATTTGGTTAAAGGATGGAGGCTTTGCAAAGACAGAAGGCAGCGAGAGGAAATGTGGGGGAGAAAAGGATCACTCAATGCACTCAACAATGCACTGGCAGCCCATACAAACATAAAAAGGGAGAGGAAGAAAGAGAGAGCGCAAGAGAGAAAATTGAGCTTAACAGCCTGATTCTTAACTATTATTTATCCATTATGGGGGGAATGGAGCCGGGGCGCTGTGCGGGAGAGGATTAGAGAAGATTTGTGGGCTTTACAAGGCCCTGTCCTCCCATCCGCATCGCTCCAGCTCCCAGGGGCTCCGCAGCCAGCACCGGCTCAGCTTGTCTGATCATTTATCCATAATTAGAAAATTAATATTTTAGATGGCGCTATGATGAACCCATTATGGTGATGGGCCCCGATATCAATTATAACTTCAATTTCAATTTCACTTACAGCCACGGCAGCAAAATGGCTCCGGGTGGCGGAGTCGAGTGATGGGCTCGGTGCCACAGAGCATGACGAATACAGATCACTGCACATTAGGATGAGCAATTATTTGAACATGTATAAAAACTATTTACAAGCAATGTAATTGACCAGGGTCAGGGGGAGATGCAGGAAAAATGGACAGGTTGACAAATTTTTGTTCCTACCAACAGAAAAAAAAAGGGATTTATTAATTTCTTTGAGGCTGTAATTGAATTTTTGAGAGGGGTTTCTTGTTAAGTCTCTCCTGTGGTCCGGGGCTCATCTCCTGCTATGACCTTACATACATCTAACGGCAAAGACTGTCTGCCACCCCCACCCCCACCCCCACCCCCATCCACACACACATACGTGCACACAGATAGCCTTCACACGGAGAGGGAAGGAGAAATACCTAAAAAAAATAAATAAATAAATAAAAGCGGCAAGGTGAAAGGGAATTGTAGTACAGAGAGCAGGAAAAGAGAATAAAAGACAAAGACGTGTAATTTTCCATGCTGTCTTAAATGTAATGTGAATCCACAGCCCTGTTAAAGTGAATGTGCTGCAGCTGACACGTCTACTTTTGAATGGAAAATTAATATAAACTAAACCTTAATTTCACGAATGAATAAATAATAAGAATAGAAAAAACACATTTTTTGTCTATTTATTTATTTTTTGACTCATGGACTTTAGCACAGAGAACACCAAAAAAAAACAAAAAAAACAAAGGAGGCAGACATAAAATATTTTTGTTTTATTAACAAAATGTGGTTAACTGTTAATTTGAAATACATCTCTTTTTTTTTTGCAACTATTGATGATCAGCTGTTCTCGTTTTTCAATGAGCATCTCAATAACAACCTTATATGATCATGGCGCAAATGTTATATTATACTGACATTATTTCATACATTTTGTGTCCAAAAATATTTGTGTGTGTTTTTGCCAGCCAGCACTCTTCTAATGTTGCAGCACAAAGCCAAATTATAATCCATCATCCAGCCCCATCCGACCATAGCAGA
This sequence comes from Terapon puta, assembly GCA_028564955.1. Taxonomy (NCBI): domain Eukaryota; kingdom Metazoa; phylum Chordata; class Actinopteri; order Centrarchiformes; family Terapontidae; genus Terapon; species Terapon puta. The sequence goes on along the minus strand of JAOXYL010000105.1, from coordinate 7,200,339 downwards.
GAGGGGATATTACTATCTCACTGCTGCTCCAACAAGGTTAGATGAATCCCCGTAACAGCCCTAATCATACACACACTTCATCACCGAAGCTAAACCACTGCACGTTAATTATGTAGACATCACTCAAAATACACTGCTACGCCGGGCCCTGCGCCTCGGAGAGCTCATTTGTCAGCTGTGTGTGTCTCTGGCACAGAAAACAAAAGGTCAAACGGGTGGACATGATTTCAGATAGCCTGCTTGTTCCCTGAGCGGGTCCTTTAGGCAATTTGTTTTCTCTTGACTCTGAAGGAAACAATGTTTTACATACAGAACAAACTTGTGGGCATTTTAGCGTTGCACTATTTACGCCCAGCTGTTCTGTTTTAATCATTTCATTTTCATTCCTGTTGACAATAAAATTAAAAAACAAAATCATTTACTTTCCCTCATATTGTCATCTGCTTTGTGCATGTACCATTTTTTTTGGGATGTAGAAAAGCCACATTTTCTACATAAAACATTTACAATTTAATTTTTTACTTAGCAAATTTTGTTTATTTCACATAAGACCACCATCAGTACAACTGGCAAATACTAACCCTACCAACATGCATTATTTCCATGTCCTGGCTCCTAACCCAGACTTTGAACCCCCCCATCTCCTGCCCTATAGGCTTGGTCCATGTATGCCTGCTCAACGCCTTGTTTTCCTCATGTCAGTTTAATTGTTCACTGTCAGGGGCAGAGCAGCGGATAACAAGCTTAGCAAATGATGTCTGCTGTTGCTACACATTGATTAATATTTTACATGTTATTATCCTCTGTCCATTACCACAGCAAATTAAACTATAAATCACCCCCTCTGCTGGTGTCACCGGATCATAAATTGTCTCTCCTCGAGCCGCACGCTGCGCCGTGCCATGCCGTGCAAGGTCTTCTCTTTGGTGAGACAACAAAGTGGGGAAAGTGCCTGTGTTCTTTAGCCTGAGTTATGGACTAGTCACGGTCACCATATACATCAGAGCCATGAAAAATGAGGAGTTTGTTCTGCTATAAAACAAAAAGAAACGCAAGCACCCTAGTGTTAAAAGTTTGAACCTGTGACTCATAAGTAGTTATATTAATGTAAGAATGTAAAAATGAATGAAGATTATTTCATTTCTTATATATTTTTCAACATATTTTAAACTCAACTCAGTATTACTGTGTTCTTGTTTCACACCTATTCTCTGAATTAAAAAAAAAAAGTAAAATAAAAAAGTATTCTGTATTTCTAATTTAATGCAGTGATTTAAATGCCAATTCCCTCAAAATTGTACGAAGAAATTTTAGTCAAATTTATTCCCAGAGTGTAACAGCTTTATTTGCATTGGTTTGTAGTAGCAGTCTGCTAAAGCCGCTATAGATAAACACCATCTTGCTTCAGACAGAGGTGCTGCTGCTGGTGTTAAATGGAAATTCAGATGGAGCTGTAGATAAATATTTTTTCCCTGACTGTTTAGACCCATTTTTCCCTGGATATCATCTAAGATATCAGATGACCTTTCCTGCCTTGTCATTTTTTTTCTCATTTTCCACACGCCGGTGGGAGAGATGCAAAGGTGCTTTACCGGCGGCTGGAAATCAATTTATACAGTCCCGCGTTGCATGTAGGGAGAGATGGGACAGAGCGGGCCTGATATAATGACACGGCCAATTGCATTGTGTTGGGTTGCGGGGGTCAAGTGGGGTCTGAGTGTGCCACGGATGCGGGCTTTGTTCGCGCGGGGGGCATTAGGCAGGAATTACACAGCGGGGTCAAATGACCCAAACCCGAGGAGGGAGCCAGCACCTTGGGCCCCACAGCCCCCTCATCATCAGGCTGGGGAGATGAGAGTGACACGGGATGACACTCCAGGAGGAGGGGGATGGAGAAACACTCCCACTAAACACTTCACCTACTGATAGGTGCCGTTGACCCTTCCTAAATCTCATCATCGTCGTCCCAACGCAGGGGGAGATGGCGTGGGATTTTCTCTGACATCCCCTTCTATGCCTCTCCCCTCCCCTCCCCTCCTCGTCCAGACTCCCGCCCGCGCTCCTGGTTCTCTCTTTTACAGGCTCACTCATTTGTATACAGACGCATACGCCTCGATTTATTTATCCATCTGTCTGGCGGATGCGGGCGGATGTCCCCTGCTGAAGATGGCAATACTCACAGACTGATCCCCTCTAAGCCTGCTTAGCATCTCCCAGCAGATACAGTCCCTCAGCGCCTTTCAATGATTTATCAATTTACAGTGTTTGTTAAGATAGCTTTGCCGCGCCGTCCCAGTGGCTCAACGGCCGAAAGCGCATCACGCGTCCCTTTTCTGCGTTTTGGATTCTGCGTTCTGCCGATAACTGACGCGCGCCTTTGGCCCTGTCATCCCCTCATCTAGAACACAGATAATGTCATAATGTATTCTCGCCATAACAAGCCTGACAGCGTGCTGGCTCTGATGTCAACCAGGGCCAGAGGATGCGAGAGTTGCCAGAGGGCCCTGACCCTCCGACAGTCCAATGGAGTGCATAGATCTGAGGTTAAGTCATCTGACCTGGCTGGCTGGTCAGTCGCCTGCTTTTCCCCATAATTACTCCTCAGACAACCCAACTTTTTCCCTTTCCTGCTCTTAAATCAACACCAATCCATGGCTGAAGCCCACCATAACCTCTCTTCCAGCGGGCACTGACATGGTCTGTACATGGTGATCCTTCAGAATCAGATTCAGTTTGATTTGTCAAATATATGCGGGCAGGTTTTGGTGGGGAATTTTTTTCAAAATACTCCAGAAAACATCAAAATCTTCCTGTCACAGTCTTGATGCAGCAGCTAGATTATGTTTAAAACATCAGATACTTAATACGGAAGCGAGGAAATATTTATAAAGCGCACAGAAAACATCAAAGACTGGCTGTCTGTGTCCTGTCACAGTGGTCTTCAAAATGGATGCTTTACGCAGATTTGTTTTGTTTTTTGTCATTCCGGTTATATTCAGCAGAGGAGAGGAAAAAAACAAGAAATATGAGGAATGGAGGAAGAAGATTGCCGGTAAAAACATAACAAATGCTCAGAGTCAAATTTGAACTGCATGTGTATGTGTTCGAGCAGGACAACACTGTCAACCGTCAGCGTGCAGGAACTTATGCATTCAAGCCGGAGCAATCCGAATCCAAACAGCTTGTTCTCTCTCAGCGGTTTATTCCGACATCAGACACGCATATGTAACTAGAGGATGCAAAGCAAGCTGGGTAGGGGGGAGCAACTAAAAGAGCGAAAAAGAGAGAGAGAGAGAGAGAGAAACAAATGAACAGACGAAGAAAAAAAATAAGAGCACGCGGCAGAAAAGGGGGGAGGCGAAGATGAATAGAGAGAAAGAAAGCAAAGGAGAAAGAAATCAAGTGAGGGGGAGAAGGAGCAGAATGGCTCCTGTCAGCCGAGGCCCACCGCGGTGAAACACTAACTGTAGCGACAGGCTGATGAGTCAGTGTCTGTTTAAATGGCAGCTTGTCAGGCCTCCAGCTCTGAGGTGGGCTGCCGACCTGTCAGGGCCCTCGCCACATTAACCAGCTGACCCTATCATCCTTAACATTGCTCCGCCACCGAGCCGCCTGTCACTAACTCTGCCATTTGGCTTTCCAGAGATCTGCCAGAGAGGGCAGGCACAGCCACCTCTTAGTGTTGTTTATTGATTTCTGACCCGCCGCTTAATAGTTTTCCCAGTCCCCCTGAATGGCTTTTGTAAGCAATAGGGTTTGTACATCTCGCAGATCAATACCTTTTATATTTACAATAAAATTGAAACGGCTTCTTGGTGGGTCTCGCAGCACCTCGGCATTTGTCATCCTTCTGCAAGGGAAAACTATGTCATTATCTGAATTAAAACATTTATTTCTGATTAAGAGAGTGTCCTATCTCATTAATTTCCCCCTTTCCAATACAAGGGGAATGGAATCCTATTGATTTTTGTACTTTTTACACGTCTCCACTACTGGGAAGATAATTGAGAAGTTAGCCAGAATAAATGAAGTTTCTAGTCTTGCAGGGCAGCCAATACCTTGGAAATGTGAGGTGTTTTTGTGGGAGCAGGCCTTTAATTTTGTGCCAGCAGAAGACAGGGGGACTGAACAAATTGGATTAAGGCTGGGGGTGGGGGGGGGCATGGGGGGGTGTGGGGGGTCTGAGGAGGTGGTGGGTGGGTGGCCAGGGGGTGCACCAACACTGCGCGTGTGTATGTGTGTAGGGGGAAACTCGGCATTTCAGCAATAATAAGACTGTGCTCCCCCCTCTCCAATTTTTACACCACCAAGACGCCTTAGGAAACGCAGATTAAAGCATCTTAAGGCCAATAATGATAAGTTGCCTCCCCCAGCTTATTGTTGAGGGGGAATTGAAAGACAGTAATCAATGTTTGAACTAGACCTTTCAACACAGCGGGGCTCATTGATTAAGCATTATCAAATTAATGAGATTGAATGAAGTTGTGGCCATTTTGTTTTGGGGTTTTTTTTGCGCTGCAGGAGACCTCAGAAAAGTTGGAAAATATTTTAATTTTGCAAGTATGAAGTTTTCTGATTTTACAAAACATTTACCATATTGATTATCTGGAAATTAATCAGCCAATTGATTACTTAGTTGCCGATAAATTGAAAAATTTAAAGCCTAATTTAAATGTTAATATTAATGCTCATTTTCATTGCATTATACAAAATATACAACTGTTTATATAATAAAAATACTAATCCTGAATGCATTTACATACAGAGGGAGGTAGTCTTATTTCCAGACAGGTGTGGATGCCCTTATATGGAAGTTTTTCCTCTGTTTATGATCTCATATTTCTATTTTGCTCTGTGTGACAAAGAGAAAGAGAGAAAAGTCACAGAGTTGAAATGTGGTTAAATGTTGTGGCATGGCCAGTGTGCAGATTTTGAGAAGACAGGGCCGCGTGGTCAGCTCCAGTTTGCACAAGCCCAGCGCCGCTGATATGGGGGTCGTGAGAGGGGTGACTGAACACAGCAATTGGACCTCACAAACACTGAAAGAGGCCAGCGCCGGCCTACCCCTGATGCTGCCCGATCTTGCTTCGGGGACTGAGAGAAAATGTTGTCGGACTCGGAGAGGGCATCGTCCATCATGGCCCCAGTCCGCCTGTCAGCCAGCTGATTGTGGGAGAAAAGAGAGTGAAAAGAGAGAGAGAGAGAAGAAGAAGAAGAAGAAGCCCAGGAGTCCACCAGGAAGGCAATTGTAAGAGAAACAGGAGGGTAGAAGGAAACAAGGAAAGAGGAAGAGAGGAAGATAGGGAGAGTATAGCCTCCGCACCCATCCACTGACTCACTGTCTGACTTTCGGCCACAGGGCCCCCGAGCAGATACACTCCTCTGCTCCATCCCCCCATTCTTCAACCACATCTCTCCACTCCCTCTTCCCATCAAGAACCCATCCCTCCTTCCTCTCTATCACCCTCATCCCTCCATTCGTTGGCCCTCTGAAGCCTGATCTCGCTCACTCTCACTCCGTCCAATGATCCCTCCGTCCTTCCATCCCTCCTTCATGGACAGCTGAATTTGAGGCTGATAGGCCGTGGAGTGAGTGGGGCAGCTGCCAGCGCCCTGCAGCAGAACCATCCCTGACAGGCCACTAATTCAACCGACAGAAGAGAAACCTCAACCAAACACTCAGATTACAGGCCCAAAGAGAGGGGAAGAAAAGTTTAGAAAATGGGAAAATGAACTAGGCGAGATGGAGGCAGCGGGTTAAAGTCTGGGGGAAAACATTCTCTCGCTTTGAAGGGAAAACAAGAAAGACATGAAGGAGCGAGAGGGGAGTTTTAATGGGAGACTGGAAGAAAACGGAGAAGAAGATGGACAATGAAACTGTATTTTGTTTGCCCTGAGTTTGGTTGTTAGAAATGAACTTAACGCCAGAATGCCTGAGAGTTCGGTTAATTACAAAATCCAATTAAATGCTATAGAAAAACGTCTCTGTTGACAAGGGGAGCCAATTAATGAAAAGACAGAACATCGCTTTTAAGTGGCCCTTATTACAGGTTACATGCAGACAGATAATCCTGTCAACACAATAGATGTGATTCCTTGTAAAATGTTATTCTACATTGTTTGGTCATGCCACATGTAAAATGTAATTTCAAAGAATGTAAAATAAAATACACATAAGACAAAACTACAATGCAAATGCTTTGCAATAGGCCAGGCATTAAAAACCACCGCACTACCTCTTTCCATTTGTTTATCTGTATAAACTTACTCATGGCCAGCCAGGAGCAGTGCTCAATGAACAGCTTAATTTGTGGATGCATTTCTATGCCTAGAGTAATCTAAGGAGGGATGCAGAAAGGTTGGATACATTCATCACAAACACAAGCTTAACATAAGTGAAAAATTACAGGATTCCCAATGACCTTCCAACCAATCAGGCCTGGTAATTACACTCATTCATTACGAAGGAAGGGAGAGATGGAAGAATACAGAGATGACCCTTCAGGACAACAAAAATGTTTATAGATGGGAACAAAGAGGAAAATGCTAATGGCTCAGCTATCTGGCTGGATGGCCCTGAGACAATGCCGAATAATAATTTCCCGTAAACCAGCTATAACCTCTGCAGATTTTAACACAAGATTTTCTCTTCCTGTCTCTGCGGTGTGTTGGAGACATTTGTACAATAAAAAATGTCATCAGGCACCAGAAATGTTATGTGCCACATTAGTAGTATGTCTCACATTAGTGAGTAGTAATAATCATACAGTATTCCCATTACTAAGGTTTTTAGTTCATCAGTATTTCATGTGCACATATCATTATCTGAGCATAGACAGGATAAGATACAAGTCAGATTTTACTGATTGCTGTATTGTTGTACCATTGGTTTTTAATAATTTTTCAATCATTGGTTAATAATTTTCAGTGTTTAAGTTGTCCCAGTTCATAATAATTATTTACCTGTACAATTATTCTAATTATTTTAAAATGTTTTTTTTGTTGATGTTGTTGTATTTTGGATCACTTTCACTTTGCTAAATCAATTGATGTAGATGTTTAGAGTGTTTTCATGAATGTATAATGTCTCTGTAAAAAGTTACAGGTGATTATGTGAACAGTACGAGGTGCAACTAATAATTATTTTCATTTCTCATTAATCTGCCAATTACTTCTTTGATTAATCAGATAATTGTTTTCTCTATCAAATGTCGGGAAATGCCCATTACAATTTTCCAAAGCCAAAGTAATGTGCTCAAAGTGCTTCTTAAGCCGGATTAATAGCCTAAAATCCAAAGTTCATCAGGTGACTGTAAAATTGAATCAACCGCCAAAATAATTTCAATGAACTGCTTGTTGATCAAGTAAATTACTACTCAAACGTACATTTTAGTTTCAGTGAAATGTAAGCACATGATTAGTCTGAAGATTAAACATGGGCCCCGGTGGGGTAGTTGGATAACATATTCAACATGATGCATTAGAGGCAAAGTGACTCTATATTCAGCATCTAGTTTTCATTACCTGATGGATAGCTGGGTGTCATCAGTGGACAATCTAAATAAAGCATCGTGTGATAGTGTAATAATTGCATTTGATGTGTTTTATGCTTTATGAGGTTGTGATCATGAGTCATCTCCGGCGCCTCGCCTCGTAAATAATCTCACGTAAACTCAAAGTGTGTGCAGCACCAGATTATTTTTTCCCTTGTATTTTGCTTGGCTAATAGCTAAGGCACCGACGGCACGCTTATTTCCCATGCACTAACAACATGGAGATTCCTTGCCGACTTTAAATCGAATCACTATCACGCATAAATAGCGCGATGCTCTGGCACTGAACTTTTCGATTCATTCCATTTCCCAGACGATGGTATCTGACTGCTTTTCTCTGATTATGCAGATGATATTACTTTTTTTCTTCCCCTCGCTTTGTCGATATGTGTTTAGGTGTCATTTGCGGTGGATGATGTTCTCATTGCTCAGTTTACCGCTCCCATAATAAGATCACCTGTGGTATGAATACATTTTCCCACTCTGCTCGTGTATTTGGATTTGCAGGGTAAATGAGTTTCTCTCAGCCTCGCGGAGAGCGAGAGAGACAGAAAGAGAGAGGGAGAGAGGGAGAACACATCAGGCACGTTCTTAGATTCACTTTAGAGCTTGACACCTCGGCGCTCGGTCAGTAAATGGCTTTTCTACAGCAGGAGGTGGGAAAAGGGGTTTGTGTGTGCGCGCTTGCATCAACATCTGTGGATGTCTCTGTGCGAGTGTCTGTGCAGCTACAAGACCGTACGTGTGTTTTCCCATGTTTGTGTGTGTGTGTGTCTTTTGGAACGTGTGTTTGTGTCAACGTATGCGTGTGTGTGTGTGTGGTGGAGGAGCAGAATTTTACAGCCACATCTACATCCATACCGCCCTCTTTGTATTCCACCCTGCTACCTTAGCACAGGCCTCAGCTGTCATTATTCCCTGTCCATCCACAGAGAAGTTATAGTTGGCAAAAAACCCATCAGGTGGGCAGGACAACGGATAATTGAGGTGATGATCGGAGCTGTTCAAAGACAATTGATAGTGATGGAGACAGGGGGAGCGGGGAGCTCAGCCGGCTGACCGAGCTCTCCGGGGGCTCGGGGAGCGCCAGACCAGAATGTGGAATAACACGTAGCTTAGACAGTGCGGCTCCTCTAGTAAAAAAAATACATGCCCTGTTTGTCCTTTATTATTATTGAAAATTCATCAAAGATATTCAGCTATAAACCATTTTTTCTTGATTTTCTTCCGAAAAGTTGTAGGTTTTTTCTCCTTTGGCAACAGCAGTACAATATGAGCTAGCCCCAAGACCACCCTAGTGCTTTATTAATAGCCCAAATCCCCTTCGCCAAGCCTACTTCAATCATACAGCAACATATTGAACTAGCAGAGAAAGCCATGACCTGAACATCATATTTCCACAAGCTCCAATCCGAGTGACAAGTTGCCAAACTTCAAAATCTCCCAGAAAACCCAGTTAAGGCAAAGCAAGTTGTAAAGGCGTTTTTCATAAGCCGAGGGACAAGGGGGAACAAATGGAGGTTATTACTTTCCTCCATTCCAAATAGTCCCCTTCTGTCTGGCTGAAATAGGGCTGGCAAAAAAAATGTCTGTATATGTCACATCCATACCTGACATCATGCCTCTGGATTTTTCTATTACCCACTGGCACCTTTTTTTTTTTTTTTGCACTTGTATCTCTCCATCTTTCTTTGCCCACACGCAAATGTTATCACCTAAATGTCATCAGTTGTGTACATATAAAATCAGCCCATTATGTTAGCTGCTTGAGTAGTTTCAGGAACATGCATTTTCAAAGTCCTTGAACGCCTTTGCTGGAAACTTCAGACCCCGCCTGAACACCCATCAGTCGTGGTTCTGAAGCGTGCCGTTTTTTCACCTGACTTGCATGCAGGTGTTGTGTTTCTGGGAATCGATGGGTGGTTCGAGTCCAAGTGCGCAATATCAATAACTCCATCACACATACAGTGACGGCCCGCGCGTGCACAAAAAAAGTCGGGTATACGGTGGTCTTACGTTACAGGAGCATCAATAACTCGCTCGCTCGTACGATGACGCACGCACGCTGTCACACACATGCTGTCACACGGAGACACTGTATCGATAACTCGATATTTCAGGTGTCAGTCTTGTGTGGCGTGCCATGCCCTCTGAGTGGCGGAGGGGGGAGCTGGTTGGCAGCAGAGGACAGGGAGGGACACTCCCTGACAAGGCCGTCACACCTTTCAATACCTCCGCTCCACCTGTCATTAGCTCGTACGTGTGTGTGTGTGTGTGTGTGTGTGTGTGTGTGTGCGTGTGTGTGAACTCCCGGCTTGAGCTGGCACCGTCAGCAACTATCCCTCCGCCCCCCACCCCTCGATTTCCACCATGCTCTCACACCTCGCCATCTCAATATTCTGCAGACTTCACCTTAAAGCTGCATGATCTGGGAGGGCGGCCCACTCTGTACTCCCCCCGGAGTGACTCCCTCCCCGCTGCACGAGCCTCCACCAGCTCTCGAGTATTGACCCAAGCTGTCACCCCGGCCAGCACCCCTGACCCCCCTCGGCGGCGGGGGATCCATGGCGAGGCCGAAGGTTCAAATGATTTTCCTCCACCTCCTGCCATCCTGTTTTCCCAGTGAGCTGATTGCTAATGACAACATTCGAAAAGGGCATAATGGAGATTCCACAAACAATTTGCACCTTGGATTTGCAAACCTAAATTTCTGCAGAAGTTACAAAAGGGTGATGGATGGCGGTTTTGTTTGTGTTTGCTCATTCTGCGATGTTAAAAGGGACGCGTGCTCACTGGCCTCAGGCTTGGAACAGTTTGTTGATGAAAAGATTGTGAATATCGGAAATAATTGAGAGAAGACTGTGTATTCTTGTTCATTTTTACTAAAAAACTGTGCTGATTGGGTATCCTGGTAACACAGAGATTATGGAGCTGACTGTGTCTTCTGAACGTCTCAAGCTCTTGTTGCACTTATGCGACTCTCTCCCAAAATGTCCCTCCATCTCTCTACTATCTACTGTCAAAACAGGCAAGATTTCCGCAAGATTCTTAAAATATGCTCTGCACTGATGTCTGACCTCCACACTGTGGCACTGAAAGAGTCAAAGAGTGAAAAAACTGCCTTGAAGCTTCATTTTTACAAAAGGAAAATGCGGAGGTTGAAAGAAGAGCCTGTCTGATGATAATAAAACAGTCCCCGCAGTCTTTTATCTTGCACCTTGTGGATTAATGCTAATGTAAGTTTCTCTCTCAGCGCAACCAATAACAGCCTGCCAAATATCCTAAAAGGATCCCCAGAGCAGCCCTGATGCTCCTCCATTACGGGCCTTATAATAGCCGCCTGAGATATATGTATTTATGTGGCAGGAAATAACATTAGAGTGAATTGCCATAACAACTTTATAAATCAGGCAGGCACAGGGTATGGCAGGTATACGGGTGAGAGAGAGAGAGAGAGAGAGAGGGGGGAAAGAGGCATTGCCAAGGTGGCGGTAACGCTGATGAGAGGTATCTGAGATGGCATCCATCACCGCTCTGCAGCCATACGTTGTCAAGAAAATGGGTTAAACCCGGTTCACCGTACTGCAAACCCTCTCCCCAAAAACGCGGGCGAAAGAGAAGTTCCAAAGCGGCCGACGCCACCTGCCTTGAACCCGCTGGTCCCGCAGGTCGCCCCGCTCCACCATCCACCCCAGAAAAACAGGGGCGATCTGCCCATTAATCAAAAGTTACAAACAGACTCGGCTGTGTCATAACTCTCGCAATGGGCTTTTCCGTTGATTGATTCCTATACACACATACTGTCTGATTACCATAATGTGTTCTTGTGGCGAAAATTCTGGCGGCGGGGGCGAGTTGGGGTGGGGTGGGGGGGGGTTGAAGGGAGGGTGGTGTTGGTAAGGGCTTTGCGGCGGGGGGGGGATGGGGTGGTCGGTTGCCTGCTGCGAAGCGAGCGGGAAGTAAATAACAAATGGCCCAGACCCCACCTCATCCGGAGTGATTTCAATCCAATGTTCCATCATAGCTAGTGGAGAGAGGCGAGTGTTTGGGGTTTGGGCTATCAATTACAGATATGTGTAGGCAGGCAGACACCATCATTTCGCTGATTGTCACCAGTCCACCGCAGTGACATCAGGAAGTGATTCATCAGTCTATTTCCTATGACACCCGGAGAAAGATGACACGCGAGGGCCTGTGGAATTATGGGGGATCCTGAGAGGAGGCCTCTTTAACATGCTTGGGGGGCAAACGCATTCTAATGCAGACATTTAACCTCTCTCCGCCAGCGATTGCTCTTGACTGACTCGGTCCATTCATTCATCTCAGGCAGAGTCTGGCTGTTGATGAAACTATCCTCACTATTTGTTCACCAGCGTGTCAAAAAGTGTATCGGTGGCACCAGAAAACACTGAAAAGTTGCTTCTTTTGAATAATGTCCTCAAGCTTAAAACATGCAAAAAAAAAAAGCATCCATGAGGAAGAAGAAAACTATTACATAACAAAAATGTTTTTCAAGAGGCAGATATGACTGTAATTACAGCAGAATTTAAAAAGTGTAGCATTTGCGATAAATTACATTAAAATCTGCAGTGCAAGCATGAATAAAGAATAAAACAATGTTAAAGTTAACAGAAGCATTCTGATATTATCACTTCATCACCTCAGTGTATTTGCTCTTCACTGAACTGACTGAAAAGGACATTTTAGAGGACGCATTCGGTGGTGTATGTTTTATTTTCTTCATTTTATCCATAAAATGTGTTGAACAAGCAGAATTAATTGAATTTCTTGCACCTTGTCTTTCGCTGCTTTGTTGTTACTGTGTCACACATGATACCTTTACACAGTATGTGTCCATCACTTTACGTTCAGTGAGTGAGATAAACACCTTGCAGCATTGCTTTTCATCCAGTTGGATGCCTAACCTGAAATAACAGAATATGAGAGGAAAGAGAAATGACCTGCAGCTTGTGATGTTTTCATTATTGGTTTATCTGCCAATTATTTTCTTGGTCAATCTATGGTACATCGATGTACAATTTCCAACTTACACTTAAAACCATATAATTATTCAGTTTACTGTCACATTAGACAAATAGAAGCAGCAGATTTGAGAGGCTGGAATGAGGGAATGAACAAAAATAACAAACAATGAATTGATTATCAAAATACAGACTTGTGATTTTGCTGATGAATGAACTAATCGCTTGATTTCAAAGAGGAAAAACAGTGTAAAGATTGATCAGTGCGATGCTGGAGCGTTTCTATACACAGTAATCATCATATGAAATGACGAATGAGGAATGAAAGCAGTATGACTGACAGATGCGGCGTTAACCAGTGACTGTGGTGGCCCATCGCAGCTGCGCGGATACAAAGGAAACAGGGGAAGATGCCCTGTGCCTCG
>JAOXYL010000105.1:7169050-7179129 GCA_028564955.1 Terapon puta | reverse complement strand
TTAAGGAGGTGGGAGTTGATTTCACAACAATGAGGTAAAGAAACAATCCAAATTAAAAGACAAATAAAACAAAACACAAGTATAATCAGAAATAAAAAGTTAATTTGTGCTAACAGAACCAATATTTAAACCATGTGTATGCTGCCTGGTGTGTGTAGGGCCTGCCATATGCAGAATGAGATTAAAAGGAACAATGGTGTAGATGTAACAGAATACGTCAGGCTTATTTTTGCAAGATCTTCTAGTCGAAGCCATTTCATTCACTTATACTCTATAAAAAAACAATTAGTCATAAGTTGGCACATGTAAAATCTTCAGAATTCGTTTATTGCAAGAAATATAAAAGAATTTTGTATCATATGATGTGAAAATACCCCAACATGTAAACGAAAACATCAAAAAACAAATCTGTAGCTTAGTTTGGAAAGTTGACCTGATTTAGCAAAACCAGCCAAAATTGTCCTAAATCAACTTAAAAAAAAAGCTTAAACAGTACATTTGGTGTTGACCAGTGTTATTAATGGTTTGTCCTACACAATGCTGTGCAATGGAAAAAAATGAGATTTTGAATTAGAATTAGTTCAAAGTAAGGTAATTAGTGTTTTCCTTTGACACAACAGCTGATCAGGACCGCAAAATATTTATTTTTGGTCAAACAAGAAAATATGCAAATCTTCACATTGAAGGTGTAGAGGTAGGTAATGTGTGGCATTATCACTTGAAAAAATACTGAAACGATAATCTGATAATCAAAATAGGTGCTATTTTAGATGTGATATTAAATAAGTTGTGAACTAAGTCAGAAGAGCACATTTATATCGTAGTTATCAACTGAAATAGCAAGAAATAAAATCCAAAACCTTGGTAAATGCTAAAAAAGTTTAGTCTCACAGGTTTTCTGTCTCACAACAACATGTTAACAGCAGGAGAGTCCACGATACGCTGATGATAAAAATCTCATGATCATAACTAGATTTAATTTGCAGCCACACCACCTTCTGACAGGCTACTTAGCCCCGGTGAGTGATGAGTGCCGATGGCCCTGAGGTGCTGCTGCATGGCTCTGCTGGGCAGCTGCTAGCCTGTGGCTGGATCAGGGGGCTTCAGGCTGACAGCCATATTGTAAAAACCAGCAGGAGAGGAGGCCATGGGGAGATAGATAATGGAGGATAGATACTGTGCATGGGATCGGTTTCCCACACATGAAGGGATGGGTTTAGATCATCTGGGTAATGTGTTTAATCCATTTGCTTTGAAAAAAATAGGATAAATATTAGGAATTTAAGAGAAAAGGAAGCTTTCAGTCACTCAGAACTCTGTCAGGAGACTATTGCATGACAGAGGTGTTCAAATTAATGCCAAGCCTCTCTATCTGCACTCACCCATCCCAAAAAACCCTCCTGTTGGTTATTTGTTGCCACATTTCTAGTTTACACGACCTGAAAAGGCCCATTCAGGACAGCTATTGTTGAATGGAGGCCTCATATGCAGATCCATTTGACGGGCCATTATCCAAAAAGAATGTGGGAGACAGAGTGAGGACAGGCTAGTGACAAATGATCAACCTGATAATAGGCTGTAAGACACACTTACCATGCTAACAACACGGCGTGCAGGACGCACGCGCCCCCCCGTCGAAAACAAACAATGTGCTTCCAATCTATCACCCCTGATCCGTGTCATCATTACCCCTCGATGGCCGCGCGGACATCAACATGACAATGCAACATGCAGGGGCCGCATTAGTGCGACAGATTATTATCATAGAGAATGTGGCACAAATCTCTGATGGAACATTATAGCCAGTGTGGAGAGTAGCAAACAAACAGATTTATGTCGGGCGCCCTCTGAGGAGGCAACTTGGCCAAGCGGGATGTGTGTGTGCGCCCTTATTTGTACGCTTGTGTGCGAGTCAGAAAGCTTTGCAGGTGAAATGTTGTGCTAATTCTGCACAGGTTGGGCTAATGTCGAGCCCCCGGGTCCTGTTCTGTTGGCAAGCTGATTGGTGATTAGAGATATAATTAAGAGCAGCTTTGACACAGGCACTGTCCTCCACCTCCTCGAGCTCCTTTGTCAAGCCCCCTACCCACACACACACACACACACACACACACACACACACACACACACACACACACACACACACTCCTCCACTGCCCCAGCCACAAAACCCGCAAAGCCCCCCCAGGCCACTTCCCATCCCTGTTTATGGTGCTTCCTCCATTATCCGACAACAAAAGAGGTCCTCAACACACAAAACCCCAGCCAGCTGTGTGCCTGACATGGCGGGGAATACACAGCCCCTCTCCAGCGACAATAAAAAGAAACTTGAGTTTAAACAAAAAAAGTTACACCATATTTGCTCAGACTAACTATGATGAAAGGCAATGAAGACAAGGGCTCCTCATGTAGGTATCAATATAAATATTACTGGAAGGTCAATTAATATGTAAATTAACTCCTCCATTTAATTAGCTATTTAACTATTTTCCAAGGCATGGACATATTAAATCATGCTTAAAGACCCCTCTAACTAGCCTCCTGACAATAGTGCCAGGGAGTCGTGGGCTCATAAACTACCGGCTTGACCTATAAAGAGCCCCGAGTCTGCTAATTCCATCTCAGCCTAATTTTATGACTTGCATAAAATAACCATAGTGCAGCTTTGTAGCTGTAAAGAGGATATGGGTAATAAAACGGAGCCGGGGAAAGCATCAGAAATCTCCTCTTCACTAGTGTCCTCATTTATTATTCTATTATTCTTTGCAGGGTACCGGGCTCCTGTGAAAGACAAATGACCTTATTATATTAAATAATTTGTGAGGATATTAACCGTTAATCACACATAAACAGCATTTAAAAGGTATTGATTTTCCAGCGCTCTCAACAGCTTGTTAAATTTACGTCCAATAACATGATAATAGATAATCAGGTGAATGATACTCATTTGTAGGGGACAAAGGAAAGGTAACGGGCACCGCCGACCCTGACTCTGCCGTATCTCTCTATCCCGCTCAACCCTGACCTTCTTGCAGGTGTTTGACCTTGAGCGCGACTCGGCCTGAGTCTACAGTGATTGACAGCCACGCGTCAGATGTTATGTCCTTCCAGGGAATTTAGTTTCAGGTGGTGGCTTGTCCTTTTCTGACAGCTTTCACAAAGCCGCCTCAACCTGTAAAACTTTTGCGTTTATTATGAAAGCATCGGCTTTTCAAATCTGCAATAGGAAATTTTTGTATAGACTTAAGCTGGGTCAGTAGTGAAAATAACTATTTCTGCCTTATTAGCCCTAATTGTGGATCGCATTACTGTCTTACTGGCAGTCCGCTTTAGTAGAATTTGGAGATTGCCTTCAATTTGACTGGCTGACTTCAACGACACAAAGGGACAAGTAAAGCCAGTGGATGGCGGCGCATGAGCTACGACACAGGCTAAGCTGAAACATGGTATTAAAGATACTGTATGTAACGTGTCTCAGCCGCAATGATGACCCCGCGGTGTGTCTTCATCACAGCCAGCAAACTTTGGGTGAAAAGTTGATTCTTTGTTTCTGAAACAGTCTGACGCTTCATCAGAGGCATCACTTTTTGTTTGGCACCGTTGACAGCCGTATTCTGATCTCCATGATTACTTTTTGATGTAGCTTTTCCCCTCCTCTTTGTGTGTGTGTGTGTGTGTGTGTGTGTGTGAGAGAGAGAGAGAGAGAGAGAGAGAGAGAAACAAGCAGTGTGTGTGTGTGTGTGTGTGTGTGTGTGATTTCTATGTGTCTCCTGACCGCCCGCAGATACCATTTAGGTTTGAAAAGTCCTCCAAGTTGCTGTTGGGGAAGCTGACTTGCCACAATAATAAATTTGCAGCAGGTAGCAGAGAATAGCGAGTGGCATGCAAATCCGTCTTGGTGTCCCTCTGGGGCCCCGGTGCTCACTGCGGGAGAAAATGAAGCCATGCTGCTCCAAACACTGTCTCTCTTTCTCTCCTGGGTCTAAAGTTAATTTCACTGGAGAGAGCCAAATAGGGTGTCGACTGGTCTCTTTTCTCCAGCCATGTAGACACACCGGAGCTTGTTCCAGAGATGGATATGTGAGAGGATAGACTCACACTACCTACCTGACACTGGCCCTCTTGATTCATTATGACAGGCCAATCTTTTATTAGCCTGGTCTTCGTATTCAAACCCTATCAAGAAAAAAAAAGTGAAGAAGCTGAATTTTCTCTGGATGAATACAGCAGATTTATTATGCAGCGCCTCCTCTTCAGTGCACCCACCCACACCACCCCCCCACCCATATAGAGGCATGTAATTATTAGCCTCATGTTTTTGACAGATCTGGTTAGCAGGCTGTTATTTGATATCCATGTTAAGACAAAGCACCAAGACTGACAGATATAACCATGCATGGCCATACAGCTTTGCAAACCATCATTTAAAAAAGAGATATACCTCTGCAGGACCTTCTTGCAGTGCGCTGACTGAATAGATGGGATCAAAAACACCCCTGTTTTACTGTAACTCGCAGATTTCAGAACAGTAAATGAATACAAGGCTGGACGGTAGAGTGATTCAATTACTTTGTGGCAGTGCAGGCCCAGTTTTATAGCCTGCTCTCTGCTCTGTGAGCACATCCACAGCTAAATGAACATGATAGGCAATGGTCATCTCCCCCTGTTGTTACAAGATAGCTGTTAGGCTGCCTCAGTAATGACATGAACCAGGCCCTGGCTACCCAGAGTATTTATGAGGCATAAAACAATATTTTAATTTGGTCAAAGGATTTAATTTTTTTTTTTTAGAATAATCAGTCCATGAAAACATCAGCACCAATATTAGCGATCTCGTTATATTCAAAGAATGCTTGACACCTCTTAAAATTTGTAACTGTGATCAGGATTTATTCATTTATTAATTTTTTTGTGGGGTCGCAAGAGCAATTGAATCATTCTATGAATATTCTCAGGTAGATAAATATCCAAATGTCTATTCCTACAAGCTTACTCCTCATTATCTTATATACTATTTAATTTACGTAACAATTGGGGCTGCGAGAGTGGTTGATAAATTGATTTGTTGTATATAATCAGTAACTTTTTTGATAACTGATTAATAATCTAAGTAATCTTTCAAGATAAAGTGCCAAACTTTCCATTGATCCATCTTCTCAGTTGTGAGGAATTGCTGCTTTTCGTTGTCTTACATGATTACATGAATACATTCTCTTTGAGTTTTATGTTTAGGAAATTGTGATGGATATTTTTCAGTGTTAATTGAGCAAATAACAATGTCTGGAAAAAACATTTGTGTTTGTATTCATTGTACAGAACAGCAATATACTGCTGTTAATGTTGTGGTTGTAATTGTTATATTTCATTTCCTTGTTGTTTACAATTGTCTTTTACTTCATATCATTGCAGAAGTGTAAAAATGTCCTGATTGGACCTTTTTATGGCTGAAGGCTGTCGAGTCACTTCAAGCAAAGTAAGAATTTCTTAGTCAAAGATCTGGTCCAGTCAGAGAAGCCAATGCTGTCTGCGGTCGAACTCACAGTAAATCTGCGAATCGGCTTTGAGTTATGCCCTGAGTCTTTCAGAAGCAATGCTTTTGTAAAATAAGCCCAGCCCCTGCATGACAGGGAGCTGGCTAGCTGGAGAGTCAGGCCTCGTCGTGCAGCTGATTCTGAGGCTCGTCAGTGGCGCCGTTGGTGGATGGATGTGCTCTGCTGTTGGGCAAGAGGGGTAAACTGTATTGATCCTGATCTAGTCTCATTTTTGTAAGCAGACGGCATTTCCCTCTGTGTTTGGGTACCTTTTTGATGGCCCCTGACAGCCTCTGCTGAATGCTGTCGGAGACTATTTGACAGGCTGGACAAGGGTGGGAGGAAGGGGAAGACAGGGAGGAGGCGGGGGAGGAGGGGGAGGAACGGAGGGGAGCAAAAGGAGGAGGAAGGTAGCTGCTCAGCTCAGCACCGGCTGGTGACAATCACCTCAGCCTTGGAATCAATTCCCTCTGTTTACAGACCATTTCACAGCCCTTTACCTGTAACATCACTTGTGTCAGTCCCATTAATACCCCCAGATATATAATGGTTGGATTAGCATAATGGCTAAAGCAAGGCCCTGGACTGTGAACACATTGCAAATGTCAACATGTTCTCTTCACTAAGCCAATTAGAGGCCATTAACAGCCCTGCTTGGCGGCAAACATCATCAAAGTTTAAGACAATTCCACACAGCATCCCTCCAACCCCCTTTTTCACTGGTGTAATAGATGGGCCGTGGAAACTGAAATGTTAGTAAACAGGCGGCCAGATTAGACTTCTGCTCGCTCACCTCCAGCTCTCCAGCGCACTCAGCCGCAGAGGTAAGATGCTGCGGCCGAACGACATGGCTGGGTGTCGCCACGATGGTTCCTGTGGTGTTTGTGGAGACAGATGAATGAAAGGTTATAGACGAAATAACATTTTCATATCAAAATCACAACATGCCGCAGGGCAGAGACAAAAAAAAAAAAGGTAGGCAGGCCTTCGCAGATTGCTGATTCCAACATGCGCTCAGCGTGCTTGGCGAAATGGAATGAATTCATATGCATATTTAGAGTGGGCCTATTAACTTTCTTTTCAATTAACTGGTTCAAATGATTCACTCAATTGCACAGAGTCTTTAGGCAGCTGGTACTTCTTGTACATCTTGCACATGCTAGCAAATTAACGCAGTTCTAAGATAAACACCAGAAAGTTATTACATTACATAACTTAAAAAAAGACTCCGTTCTCTGACAATTACCTCTAAGGAGGGAGTGATACAGAGTGAAATGAACTGATTTATAACTACGCGGCAGCCGCTGCATTTGCACATGAATTTGAGCAGCGCGCCTTTCCTTTCACAAGATCTTGAGCATTTAGCCCCTGGCCATCATATAAAAACTGTAAGACAGTAGCGCTCGTGTTAAATAAAGGCCTTGAAAGTATTGTCACAAAAGTGCAGAGGTAAGCAAGGCCAAGAGTCAACTGTTCAGGACCACACATCACCCCATACGGCCTTCAAGAACAGTTAGCCCGGGACTATTTCAGTTCTGCTGCTCGTGAAACGCTCTCACGATGTCAACAGAATACGTGGGTTTATTCACATTATACAAAAGGCTGTTCTTGAGTGGTGATGTGAATCATACTGTAGGTGTAAGTTGTCTCATTCTGTGTGTCTTGTAGTGCAACATCTTGCAATGTAATGATGAAGTGACAGTATAGGATGTGTTTATTCACCATGGACAACATCTTAGAGATACATCCCAGTTTAATCAGTTTCCTTAAATAATTTAGGATATAAAAATCTGAAATACTTTACACTTTATGATAGTGAGCTGTAAGTGCATTTCATTCTTCAGTTATTAGTTTTTATATGTTTATTTATATTATGTTAGCCTTTATTTCTTTATCTCTTTATTTATTTTATATTATACACTGTATTACTTTCCACCTTTGTACTCTAACTGTTGCACAGCAATTTCCCTTGGGATAAATAAAGCTTCTTGAATCTTTTAATTTTCTTACAATGTTGAAGAAAAGTTAAGCTTTGTAAGACATTTTATTTGTTTATTTAATTTAATTATGATTACATACATATAGTTTATATAATCAACATAATTTGAAATATATATTTATATTTAACTTAAATAATAGAAGCAGATATTCTGGCCCTCTCCAAAGTTCAACATGTCCATTAAGACCCTACCTGTCTGTGTGAGCTGCAGCCTGTCTTAGTTCCCTCTTGTGGACGTCTCAGCACTTTTAGAAGCAGTAAGACTTTGCACCTCTTTGAACTTGTTTTTGAGCTCCCCTGCGTTTTCTTGGTGTTATCTGGCTTGAGGAGCTCAGCTAGAGGTGTCCTGGGGGACAGGAGCAAATTTTTAAATATCTCCTTTGAGCTTTGGTGTCTTTTTTCACACTTGAGTGGCTCTTCTCCTCCTGCTGTTTCTTCTCCTCCTCCCAGAAGCTGCCACCATCTACAGGTCTGTAATGCTCCACCATCAACTCATTTTTTTGTCCTGCCAGAGATGGTGGTTAGTTACCTGCCAGCACTTTTTAAGAGCTGCCTTGAGTGTCTTTGCAGTGGTCTCTTTGCCAGCACAGCACCTTGTGGACAACCTCTCAACCTCAAGTTTCAGCGACTGGCTGACTGGTGTGTTTGTTTTAACCTGCCATAATATTGTTTTCCCAACTGTTCCAAAATTTCTGATTTTGTTTCTGTGTAACTACTTTATAACATGGCTTAATTGTTCAGTAATGTTAAATTAAAAAGTAAGCTCATCATAATACAGTCCCAAGTCCCTCATAAATATATATATCATTATAGCTCGCAATTCTTTTTAAAGTCCCACAGAACTATCACAAAATTGCACTGTTATCTGTGGACTATAATGTCAAAAACTACCATATTTTATAGTCTACTTTGAATTAGAATCAAGTGTTTTGTTGTTTCATTTGTTACAGTTCTTTGCTTGAAACTCTGCGTGGGAACTCTTTTTTTTAACCCTCTCAAAGAGAAACTTTTTCCAGAAAAGCAAATCTTTGTGAGCTGCCGCACACAAAACAATCACTTTTCCTCAGAGACGGCATCACATTGACCACGTTAACACATTCTGGGCTGAGACAGTGTAGATACCCAGCGTGCTCACCCTCCCAAGGGATTTTTTCCTCCCCATCTTTCCCCACGTTGACTCATAACAAATTGGTCGCTCCCCGGCAGGTCGGTCACCAACAGGCCTCACCTCACGTCTGCATCAGGATGCAGCCCACTGTCTGCTGTCCCGCTCTGCTCGGCTCAGCTCAGCTCTGCGGCCAGCCCGCGATGATAAGTCACCCAGCCAGCCAGTATTGATTGGGGGTCCTCGAGGCTTATACAAAGGCAAGGAGGGAGGTGACTGATTGTGTTTTACAGAGAACATTATCACTCCACTCAACACGGGAGGGCCGACAGAATTTCCTCGCCCAAGAAATGGAGACGACCACCCGGGCTGGGAGTATATGACTTGACTCACTGAAGCGCTAAGTCCAATTTGAAAGCCAAATTGTGAGGCTTAGAACAAAGGGGGAAAAAAGAGAAATGGTTACAGTTTGTCTGGTGATTTTTCTCCCTTTAGCGCTGACCAGTCCATATAACACTACCCTTTCTATTTACTGCATTTTCTATAAATTCATAAGAGCACGAGGACAAATTGCCTTCTCCTGTACGTGATCTGCATGCTCTCGCTTTAAAGCTCACGCCACAAAGAGAAACTCTGCCATTGCAACCTCAGGTTCAGCCGCGTTTGCCACTTTATATTTGTTATATTTCATTCCCTCATGTGGGTATAGTGAGGTAGACCAAGAAACAACAAGGTCCTGCCTTGAACTGTTCATCATGGGAATTTAAATAATTTTTTTTTGTCTTTTTTTTTAGGATTTATGCCAGGACACAAGCCCTGACATGGTTTTACCAACTCTGCTTGCAGATTAAATGCGGATCAGGGTGGGCGCTGAATGCCATAATGCGTAAAAGATGCTCACGTCTGATAAAGAAAATACTTAAAGATAAGATGACGGTGCTGTTGAGTCTCAAACACTCTCCTCAGCTGTGTCCTCCTCTAACTCTCCATCTCCTCTCCTCCTCTCCATCTTGATCATTTTCTGCCTAAATAAAGCTTGCACTCTCCCCGAGTAATCAGGCAAGAGTATCAGGATCTAATAGACTCACACAAGCTCCCTTATCAGCCAGGTGCAATCTGAGGCTGCTGCCGCTTAACAAGGAATTAAACATTTTTCCATGCTGCTGCCAGCACTTTAATTGATTGATGCTAAAAGTTTGGAAAATAAAAGCCTAGTGTGTCAAGCGCGGCGCCGCTTTCCAGGCCCTGCCGGACCCCGCGGAGAGAGGAGCCCTCGATTAGAAGTGGCAGCTCACATTTTCAGCATCAGCCGGCCCTGTCATCTCGGCCCAGCAAGGATGTGTGGATGTGCGTGTGTGTGTGTGTGTGTGGCATGTGTGTCTGCCACTTCGCATGGAGAGCAGCGGCTGAAAGACACATGTACTCGAAATAAGGGAATCAATAG
>JAOXYL010000105.1:7156567-7168950 GCA_028564955.1 Terapon puta | reverse complement strand
GTGGCATGTGTGTCTGCCACTTCGCATGGAGAGCAGCGGCTGAAAGACACATGTACTCGAAATAAGGGAATCAATAGAACACTTAATGAACAATTAGGAGAACAGCTGTAGGCCTGTCAGACACCCATCTGTACACAGATCTGCTCTGAGAGACGGAGAGCGAGAGTGAGGCCTCACTACAGCACCGAGGCTATCGCTTCAGGACATGTGCAACCCCCCCAACCCTCCCTCCCCCCCCGCTTTAGCCTATCTACATCCATTTACACCCCGCTCCCTCCCTCAGCTCCAAACTGTGAGAGCCAGGGCCAATTTAGCTAAGCAGACCTCCATCTCCTTCCATCCCTCACCTCACATTAGCAAGAGAGGCCACTAAAGATATGGAAATAGCACGGGACATCCTTCAGGCTTGCGTCAGGGGAGGGGGGGGATCGATAAATTTGACAATCCATGGCATTTAATTAAAATGGCTGCCGGAAGCTAGGCAGTTTGTTTTTCTGTGTGGGACCCAGCCCGGCGTTTATTGCTCAAATGAATACATAAGTGTATTCATAAGCACCCCGTACATTAAATCCACCTCACTCTTTGAGATGGGTTGTAGGGGGTGGGGGGGGTGGGGGTGGAGGGGTGGCACCTCTCAACTTTTCAACGCCGCACGAGCTCCCGGACAGACGAAATTAATATCTCCACCTCTCCCCCCAGTGATTTTTAACGTATTCTCGATGCATAAAGAGATATCCTCCTCAACGAGGGCACTGACAAATGAACGTCGACCGCAGTCAGCTCCCCTGATTTGCCTGTTTGTGACGGTGGCGACCTTATGTGCCAGTCAGGACGAAAAATAGTCAACAGTAAACGTACACCGACAGAAGCGTTGGATAGATAGGTTCAGCCTTCGTCTGGGCGCCTGACGTTTTTACGTGTAGATCAGCACGCTGTGACTGACAGCTATTATGCTTAACTAAGCACAAGGATCCGAGAGCAGCATCAGAGGATGGGCAAAGTCTGATAATTGACCTTGTACAGCCTCTCCGTCGTTCTTTATTAAAACTTCATTTAAAGAAGAACAACCCCGGGTGGCTGCTGCTGAGGACCCTTTATCTCTCTCTCGCTTAGCAGCCATAATGGATTACATAGGAATCCATTATGCGTTCCACACAAGAAAGAAGTAGGGCCCAAGACCTGCTTAAAAATATATTTTTAGTACTGAAAATTAATGTGTTCACACAAGCCACTGAATCATTTTAAATGTTCTTTTTTAGTATATTAGGTATATGTGTTGAAAAGACCTATATTTCAATGAGGCCGTGGGCCCAGCGGTGCGAGAGTAATGGGCACACTAATTTATTCATGATTTTAGCTGTGTCGCTTTCTGTGTTTTTTCTTGTGCTTGTTATTGTATTGTTTAATAGTGTGTACTGTGGGCACTGAAACCCGCGTCTGTTGTTGTGGAGCGCCCCCCTCACACGCCGCTGTCTCTCGCCAGGTTGAAGTGACAACAAGGACAAAATAATCTGCATTTGCGTGCCCCTTTAAACCTCAGACGCTTTTACGGAGTTGTCAGGCTCCACGCACACCCACTTTACACTCCAGTGCAGCAAACCACAGGCAGACCTACAGGCTATATTTAGGTCCAGATCCTTATAGCTTTCCCACAGAGATCATAGTCTATATGGATCCATTTTAAACCTGGTACCTGCTTTTACCTGCTGAATCAGTGTGGTCCAATATAGGACATATAGGACATTTTAAACAATTGTTTTAGTGTTTTGCTTTAGTTTGATCATACCAGGATATATGGAAGCCAAGAAAGGGGAACAACATGCAGCCCTGGCCAAATTAAATGGGGGACAAACATCTCAACAACAAGTCCAACAGGAGATCCCCAATGTGTCACCAGTCAGTTTGAGAGCAAACATTGAAAATGACTAAGCTGCCTCAGCATGGTCATTACGACATTTATTATAAACCAACATCATTGTAACTAACTATTTCAGAGAGTTTCCCAAAGATAGCAGAGCTCAATAGACATTTTTCAGAGCAGATATTTTACCATGTCACAGCAAGAGAAAATCTAATTAATAACATGACCAGTGGCTACATTAAAGTTACTGTAAGTGTTTCAGCTAGCAAGTCGTAACAGCTTACTAAAGTGGAACAGATCTGTCGCCAGTGTTATTAGCTCCACTTGTGCTTTTCTCAGAGAGAGAGAAGTCAGAATGTCTATTACGAAAGTGGTCCGGTGAAATTCATTCCTGCATCTTTAGTGAACGTACTTCCAGGGTCCAGTCGGACAAGTTAACAGTTGATTCAAAGGAGTGTATTTGTGCCATCTAATCCTCTCTCAGGACTGTGAATGTGAAGCGTACCACAGCTGTTTTGTGGAGCCAACAGAAGAAGGTTACATAAAACTGAATGTTGTGACACAATTAGTGTGATATTTCCTCCCCCTTAGACTTTGCTGTTCTGTCAGTTCCTTTGAAGAGCAGCCCTGTCTCGATTTACTTTTTACCTCGAGCAAATTATGGTGGAACTGATTGCAGCCAATATTCCTGTTGATAAAAAAGTGATTGTGGAGGGGCCCAAACAGTGTTTTGGGATTTTTTTGGCATCAGCATATGGGCCAGGGGTTATTTTCATAATCATGTAATATGTGGATTATTTTCTCAATAAATCATTTGGTCCATAAAACATCAGAAAACAGTGAAAATTTTCCATCAGAATATTTCCAAAACATATTGACTTATTTCATTTGCTTATTTTTGTCCAAAACACAAATATATTAAATTCATTATCATATAAAACTCAGAAAGCCAGCAAATCTTTGTGAAACTGGGACCGGTAAATCTTTCAAGTGGCCTAAAATTGATTTGGAGAATAATGAATTCTCAGGATTGTTGCCAATTAAATTTCTGTTAATCGTCTAAAGGAGTCGACTAATCGTTTCATTTAATGCGAACATTTGGTTGGGGCACATCAGCATGTCTCTCCCTCTCTCCCTCTCTCTCTCTCTCTCTCTCTCTCTTACTCACATGCACACTCTCTCATCTGCACACTCAGCAGACTGCAGCTTTAATATTTGCCTTGGACAATGGTCCACTCATTGTCCACTCAAGAGTTTCAAAATACAGAATGATTATCAGGTGTATAATTTTTTACAATTCTAATTTCTGGGGTATTAAAAGGTTAGATTGCACCATTAGGTTGACTGTGAGCACAGGTGCTGATTAAGTTGATTCACTGAGGCAATTACAGCCAGATCCCCTTTAATTACTGTGGGTTTTATTGCAACTGCGTGATAATGGTGCACAGGGCCTGCAGGAGTTTTAGATGGAGATGAGATTGCAAAGTATCACACACGGACACAAATCTACAGGATGGAGAAGCTCTTTCACACACGCATACACACACACACACTGACATATGCACACACAAAAAAAGAAAAAAGAAAGCTTTCTCTCTCCATTTATCCATGTCTGTCACAAACACATCAGACACACATACACACACTCGGTGCGATTAGGCCAAGGGGAATACTAACTGGACGAAACTTTAGAGTTACAAGAGTCAGGCAGAGCTGAAACCGTGTGCTGTGTGTGTGTGTGTGTGTGTGTGTGTGTGTGTGTGTGTGCGTGGGGGATGACACACACTCCTGAATTCATAGCATGTCCTGCTGCACACATTCACACACACAGACGGGCTGACACTCTCCTAACCTCTACCCTCCCATTCACACACACACACACACGCACACTTGCCACCCTTCTCAACACAGGCATGCAATAAGAAACAAGTCGACAGCTACACAGCAGGCAATATCCCCTGCCTTCAGCCTCGGTGCGTGTTTCGGATGCATCTGGTTAGTAAAAGCTGACAGAGGGCCGGCCATGCCTCAGAGGACAGGAGAATGAGGAATTTCGGCGTTCCTCCACATCACCCCTGAGATGCAGGAAACACAGGAGCGCGCCCGCCCCCAACACACACACACACACACGCTAACACAACCCATGATGTGCTCCTAAGATTCCCTGTCACCACGAATGGAAATCGAAAGCGGCACACACATCCGTTATCTAAATGTTAACTCCGGTGCCCTTCTTGTTGTCACAGCCGGACGAGGTTAGCCAACACAAGGAGAGCGGCTTTGCTTTGGGCCTCTGCCATGGTACACCCCTCTCAGGTGGAGGAGAGGAGGACTCTGATGCAAACTAATCACAGTGAAAAGTAAATTCAGCCTTCTCTCATGAGTTCAGCTGCAGTACTTTTGCAAAATAAAGGAAGGAAGATTTTGCTACAGTGATCTATAATTATATAACAGTTCACTTTTGTCACCTTCCCATATGAAATTTAAGTGAATAGAATGGAAATAATGAAAAAACAATTACTTTTTTCTCCAAACGTTCAGAGGAAGGTGGTTGTTTACACCAACAATGATTTTTAGGTGCTGTGACTGTGACAAGGAATAGTGTCAAAACTAATTGTAATTGATTCAACTCAGAAGGTGCTCTTATCAGACGTAGCTGTCCTTGGTTGTGGCTTAAAACTAGGACTGAATCGTATTTAAATGTTTGACCTATAATCCACCAGAGGACCTCAGTGTGACTTCTGTTGGGCTTTCGTTGTGCGCATAGGTGCAAAAGTCCATCCATCCATCTGCTAATCCAATTCAGAGTCCCACTGAGCTGGAGCCACAAACACAAAAGTGACACAATCCAGCTTTAGAATGACGAGTCAAGTCTAGGCAATATGTTTGAAATTACCAAGCAAAAATAATACTAAGAAAGCATTTTACATGTCTTTAAGACCCCAAATAAACCAATTTTTGTGCTTTAAATTACAATTTGTAAAGAATCTCTAAAAATAAAACAGTTAAGCAATATAACCAACCCTATATTCACAGCATAAATCAAATGATATGTTTCTCAAGTTTGTTTCTCCGGGTGAAAAAACTTGAGGAACCCTTGACCCAACATGTACGATAGGTCATGTTCACATGGCGCAGCACCCTCAAAGCGCCTGTCCTGTGTGCCGCTGATTAATCACAGCATCATGACATCTGTCTGGCTTCGGCCCAGAAGAGATGTGCGAGGCATGCAGTGCCTCAGCACTTCTTCAGGAGCTCCTATGGAGAAGATAGATGTGGGGTAAGAGAGGGGGGCGGCGAGTTGGTTGAAGGAGACGGGTGGAGACAAGTGGACAGTTGCGTGGACAGACTTGAGACTCTGAATGCAGCCTGATGCAGCGCAGGCGGTATTTACGCTCCGACGGCTGCGGGATCCGGGAGCCGGATATATTTAGCCGCCTAGAGATATCACGCCGAGATGAGATTTCAAAGTGAGGTACCTGTTTGAAGATGCATGGCATTCCACAAGGGTGGGCAAGGGCTACTGGGTATAAATCTAGCACCCCTGCACCTGGTGTGAAGACAGGGAGGGAGTGTGACACCTAAGATTTAGAATGACTTACACACCAGCCGTACATGTGTAAACTACACACTCAGCCATATAAATTTACACACTACCTATGAATGGAAAAGACCGGACACTTCACTTTTTAGCTCTTTAACATCCACACAGCTTTACACACACACACACACATACACATACACACACAAACACAGACTGTGCATATTACATTTTCCCGTGTCTTTCCTTTTTTGTTAAATCTAATTCTCCTGGATGTTCTTAGTGCCATCCATCATGGTCTGTTCTTGGCTGGAGGAGATCCTCAGAACCACGGGGTTAGAGGGAATAGAAAACGACACTTTGTAGTGTATCACAGTCATCTTCTTTAGCACAGCTAAACGACACAAATTTGATTATATTGTCATGGAAAAGAGAATTGTTTTATACGTTGACACTGTGTACATGAGACTCTAAAGAGCGAAAGACACTGACTCAGAGAAGATGTGTCATAGACCTGGAGGGGAGGTAACGCATTAAGAAGCACCTTCTTGCATTATAAATGTCCATACCATTCATTTCACAGTTAAATTATATTATTAATCTTGGATTACACAGGCTCATATCGAGGCGTCTGCGCTGTTTGTCCAGCTATATCCGACAACTTTGTTTTGATGTTTTGCCATTTTCTGTGATATTTTGAGAATAACATGAAAGAACAACCTAATTGCCTCTAACAGCATATCTTTCAATCAGGGCTCACACAGCTGCCCTCAGATCGCAGCTTTGGTACATGGGCAGAGTCCCAAAGGTCTCCTTGTCTCATTGAGGGCTGTGGGACAAAACCTAATCAGGACTTTATTCCAAACACAGTTATGATCTTAAGATCCTCTTCCCAGTTGATCTCTCTGAGGGCTGCATGCCACAAGCCATTTCCTCCTGTGGATAACACCAAAATAAAATCTTTATTGGGCATCTGAGTCTTTACATGCACCACCCCCCCCCAGCTATCTCACACACTATTCATCCATCTGTGGAACAGAGGAATGACTCTCATGGACTCCCTCTTTGTGAGGAATTTGCTCTGCAGCAGATTAGATTTTCAGGAATCTGCAATGTCAATGACACTTCAGGCAGCTGTGTTAAACAGGAGGGCATGGTCTGTGTGTGTGTGTGCGATCGGCTTGCTTTGTAAAGCCACCGCTCGCTTATTGCATTTCCCTCAAGCCTGTGACTCATTAATCAAATATTCATACATCCCCTGTAAATACATGGAGAACACAGTCACTCCTCAGAGCGCCGCGTGCCCCCCAGCACAAATGCTCTTTCATGTTTCTGACAAAAAAAAATCCCCAAATGTCCGTCCCCTCCCTCCTGTCCATTCAACCCTTCCTCTTCCTTTCCATCTTCCCAAGCTGGAGAATGTTGCTGGTCCTTTGCTCGTGCATACTTGATGTTCCCGCTCTGTCCACACAGCCGGTCGGCCGCCCAATAAAAAAAAAAAAAAGAAAAAAAAGACACGGACGAACACAGAGATCAGACAGGAGATCTAAATGATGCCTTTATGTGTTTTGCCATTGCTTCTCCATGGTGGGGAGGAGAACAGATGAGGGTTTCTTCTTCCTCGCTGTCCATCCATCCTCACCCTTGCCCCGAATCCCTCACAGAAGGGACAGTTCCCTCCTTTAAAAAGCAGGGCTCATCATAATACAAGAATTTGTATTGTGCAGGAAAACAGTCCGGCATAGCTCAAACTAAGGGGGCAACACACAGATTATCCATGGTAACAGAGCTTTGCACACAAGGATATTTTCTTTTCCTCCACAGAGGAACACAATTGCTGCCAGTGTCACTGGGTCACATTTTTTCCAGTCCCTGGTTAATGGGCTGTAGAGATGGTTAGCACGTACGATTAGTTTTAATCTACTACATTTGACTGGAAGAGAAAGGGATTGAATACATTTCAACACGCCACTGAGGTTTGTATCTTGCACGGAAAATGAAGCAAACAATTTTTTTTCATTCTGCAAGAGTCACTTCAAATTGTTCGAGTGGACCCAAAAGAGGAAAACCGATTAAGAAAGTCAAATATTTTGACTTTATTCAACTTTTTTTTTTTGCCTGGCAGTAGGAAAAACATCTTTCCAGGTACATTAGTAAGTTAATTTATGCACAGACATGCAGGTTTGCAATGCAGGAAAGCACATGAAAAAAACTGAACAGAGGGAATACTTCAGCAGTGTTTTTGAAGTGATAAATCAAAGTGCATTTACTGTTTCGTAACACGTGTTCTCGCGTCCAGTTTGTGAAGGTGTAGTTACTGTTAAACTGATTTGTAAGAACAGCCATAGGCCACTTATACTAGAAAAAGAGGGGGAAAAAAGTCGGTAGGAAATATAATGAGAAACATCACATGGATTGTTAGAAAATCCCTTTTGTGTGAAAAAAAAATACTTCGCAAAAATGTTTTGAAATAATAGGCCAGAGCCATTAGTCACACACCGCATATACAAATGGTATTGATTTTGAGGGTGAATATAGCAAGTCTCTCTAATTTCTCTGTGGCTATTGTAATTCCCTGAATCTGACTTGAGAGGTTTTGACATCAGCTATAAGTGTCTATCAAACATATACAGTAAATACTTGCCAGATAAGTCTATTGTAAAGGGTAATTTAAACAAAGTGCGCAGAGAGATATAGCACATTATCCCCTTGACAAACTCTCCTGTCACAGCCGGTCACTTCCACTGTGATGCACAACTCGAGTCAAATTTAGTATCCAATCAAAAGAACACTACGGCAAGCAAACAATCATATCATCACACAACATCACCATATATTATTGCTCAGAGGAAGAAATGAGATCCAATGTGAATTAAATGAAATGTTGTTAGAAAGTGTCCTTCAAAGTAAGTGTCCCGTGTGCTTCTGTTGTTGAGGTGTTTCAGACGAGTGGAGGCCTCATCTTGTTTGGTGAAATGTTTTTGGCAGAGAAGTGTGGAAACGATGCTTGGCTCAATCTATGGAGAGTCCTTAAGTGAGGCTCTCATAATACTCCTCTTAGCCCTAAATCCTGTAGGTGTGTGTGTGAAAAGATTTTAAAGTGGCCCAACACTGGTTTTAGTCATAGTTACTATTACTTCTTTTAGCATATCAGCGTGGGAGTGATGAACTTTTTCAGTGTTTTGAAAGGTGTAAAAAAAAAAAAAAAATTCCTGAAGATCCAGAGTGTTGGTACCATGGCTTTCAGGAGCCTTTCAGGAGGTCTCGAGTCCATCAAATGAGAAATAATGGGGCAAAATGAGTAGTGTTCCTAGATGTTTTCTATATAAAAATATCCAGGTTGTTAAATTAGGAAGAGCACCAAAAAAAGACTTCCTGACTAAATATTCAGCAAGCTCACGTTGCCAGACAACAAAAACAAGTCTAACTACTTAATGGCAGTTTTGGGGAAAAATTGCTCAGCAAAGTTTCCAAAACATACATACTGAAGTTCTGTAGTTAAAAAAAAAAAGTTTTATAACCTTCAATGTCAGAGCTGTCTCAAACACGAGGTCTCTCATTTCAAGCAGTTTGCTTCATCAAAAAAAAAAAAAAAGTTTCCTGTCAGTAGTTTCTCAACAGTGCTGTCAAAGTAGCACAAAGTCCCCGACAGTTGTGACCGTCCTCCGCGGGTCACGGATGAAGGGCCACTCTCTCTTCTCCGGGGTCAGGCTGGCCGACAGGTCGTAATCTCTGCCATGACCTTGCACGAAAGTGAACACGGGGTATTTCTCCTTGGCTGACGGCTGCAGCACCTGGAACAACAACAACAGACCAGTGTTTCAGAAGAGCACTGGTGTTACACCGCACTGTACAATTCATCCAACAAGGATGATCGTTTCACACATTATTTGTTCTCCTTTACCAAATAAATAATGGTACGTTAATTTGAATACAATTTCTACAGAGTCCTCTAAACAGAGGTGCGTGTGGGAGTGTCTAGTTCACAACATCTCCCCAACATATTGACCGGCCAGGAGAAGCAAAGGAGACTCAGGGATCTCAGTCGGGAGTCAGATTCATGGCTAAATGGTGCCACCTAGTGGTCAATTTCTCACACTTTTCACACACATTTTCATGGCACAGAGCACAATTAATATGGCACAGAGCATAATAATGCTAATAATTATCATAATAATTGTGAGATGTTGGCAGTGTGTCCTGTGTTGAGGTAGTACTGCTTCCTACCTTAGACAGCTCTTGTCTGATTCTCTCATAGTCCTGAGCACTTCTAGAGTAGAAACCTATGGTGCAGCTTGGGTCCATCTTGCTGAAAGGCATCTTCTTTGGTGAGGGGCAATGATATGACTAGACAAAAAGACACAAAGCACATCAGAAAATATTCATCAAGCTCAAGGGCCAGATAATGTACAACAACTGCGGGGCATTCATACACTCCATGGCAGCGTCAACAGCAAATAAGATGTATTCTGCATCATTTGATGAATGAAATCCTATTTATCTGCTGTCACAGCACCCATAAATTTACAACTCTGGTGTGTTGTCTCACTGTATACCACTGCATGCAAAAGCATAAAACAAAGTTGCTATACAGTGCTGTGTGCTGATTTTTATGTATGGGTCCTGAAATATTCAGGCTCACAGTACCTGATCCGGTATTTGCCGTATTTCTCTTAAGTGGCAGCTTCACAGATCTGAGCAGCAAATAAATCAGCAGATAGGGACTCGGTAATTGGGCTGAGGGCTGCTTTAAGATTCATACCCTTAAGTACTAACAGAAACTATTAAATTCACATTACTGGGGCCCCCAGTCAGCTCGTCTGTGTAATTTCACATTACCTGGAGAGGGAAATCGCTGGTGCTGACATCCACAAAAGACTGACAGTAATGAGGGTCCATGTAAATCAAGCTGTCATCTGCAAGGACAAAACAAAAGACAAGTTATTCAAAAACATCGGATTATTACAAAAACGCGCTTCTCTCCAATTTCTATGCAGAGTAGCTCAAAGTCACCTGCTTGGTCTACTGTTAGGCTTGTGTGCGTCAAATATGCCTCCCAGAAGGTTGTTGCTTTTTAATATCCAACAGGGTGGATTAAATTCTGCATAATCAGATGCGTTTGTACAAGCACATTCTTTACACCCACACAAAAAAAAGAGGTTGTCATTTAATTTTTGTGTGGGGGAATTACTTTTACAAACACGCAATTATATTTGACCATTTGCATATGATAAATGCTGTGCTGAGCTGCGCCTTGGCAGGGAGAATGTATTGCTTGTCATTTAGACATCATCCACCACTGTATTTCAAATTGGTAAAATGTAAATGCGTAAATATTGACTGCCAAGATGTACAACTGAAGGTTCCTCCTGGCTCCTGAAGGTGATGAAGAGTGGCTCACTTTGGGGCCCGGATGAAATTTAATGCGTGCCTCCTATGGAAATCAATTACAGCTCACAACTTGGGAGGTTTACTTGTGATAAATGGGTGAGGCTTTGATGGGTCAGAGGGAATAAAGTAAGCCCTGCTTCACTTGCCTCCGTCTCCACTCCTCTCCGTTTTCCCCATGCAAACAGGAATACATTAACTTACTTTGTCTCCTCACATAAGAAGGGTATATTATGCAAAATAATCTGCTGTTCACACCAGCCTCCATGTGTGCGTCTTTCTCTGTTTTGCATTGCGCTAACACTAACCTTGAAATCCCACAAAGTAGCAGGCCTGCTTGGGCTTCCCTCCGATGATGCCTATGCAGTACTCCAGACTCAGTATGCTCTAAATACAGAGAGAAGGACAGATAAAAAAATATGAAAATATTAAGGTATACATTACTGGGAGCCTTAAATACTTTTATTTTGCTTCCCACATCCTATATATGACTGAAGGTGAAACTGACGTTTTAAACTCACCTTTCCCCATAGCAACCACTTCCTATTTACAGCGTGATGATTAGTTTTTCCTCTGTGAGTACATCTATGAAACCTTCTGATCAAATACCAAAGGGTCAGACATGTCTCTCATCTCTCTCTCACCTTTGCAAAGTTAAAATAGTCGGGGTTTGTCTTCTCCCCTCCCAGCCGCACAGGGACGAGGATGACAACAGCTCGGCTGTCCAGCAGGGTGGAGGCAGACCCTGGTTGGTCGTTCTGTGGGGAGGGGGATGCGTCTGAGCTCTCAGCAGAGGCCTGCCCTGCTCTCGGTGCCCTGTGGCTATCGATGACATCAGCACTGTACACTATGGAGGATCAATAATACAAAAGGTCAGATGTGGGTCACTTGTCTGTCTCCATGTCTGCCCTGTGAATCTCTCAGCTACTACAGGTTCTGGGTTCTCTTATCGCCATTCATGATTTATGTAATATGAGGGTGGTGTCTTTGTTCTTGTTTTGATGTTTTTGACATGAAATCAAAAATTCTTCTCTTGCATCAATGACTAAATTGTCCAAATATATGTATATGTACACTTAACCCACATGCCAATAGCTCCTTTGCTACAGGAATCAAGGTCATTTCATCTTGTGTATCACACTTAGTCTATCACACGATTCGCAACCACCATGTGAGTTTCTGGTTTTATTTTGGGCAATATGTGTCTTTTTGGCTTAGTCCTCAGAAAAAATGGTTTCATTCTGTTTTTGCTCTGTTCAAATACAGTCTAATTAATGTGTCAGAAAAAAGAGTAAAATAAAGCTGAGGTAATGTCTTTGACCCACCATCTGAAATCCAAAGCCATTTAATTTACCATGAAGTAGAGAAAAGAAGAAAATTATGTATATTGTGAGAGGCAGAAAGAGTGCAGGTTTATCAGTTTATCAGTTGATAAATGACTTAAGATTAATACTGAGAGCTGACATTCATTTTATGTTTTTATGTTTTATGTTTCTGTGGCATTTACATATATATTTACATATACACAAAAATATATACATATACATATGAAGAAAATATTGATATATTTTCATATTTCTCTCTGCGACTGTG
>JAOXYL010000105.1:7121727-7132550 GCA_028564955.1 Terapon puta | reverse complement strand
GCCGCATGTATTTTTCCATTTAAGAAAGACTAGAGCCAGTTTGGTTGGTTGGATAATTCTAACTGTATTTCACAGTTTGGTATAAACTCTTATACTCATATTCAGCTTAGTTAAGTCAATGATATTTTTTCCCCCAAAATACTGATTTGAAGGAACATGTGCAAAATATGTGGCACTTGATTGTTCAACTGAAGGCATAGCCTCTACAGTTGTAGATCTATTATGAATATTGTTTCTCTTGTTAAGGGTTAATAAAAATGCCAAATTGCCCATTATCCCTAAAATTGAAGCATTAACTATAGCAAGTTGGGCCAGGACGAAAGTTTTTGCAGGAACCTTTAAACATGAAAAGTTCTAATATGCTGCGCTTACTTGGTTTGCATTGTTTTAATGATTTTATAGTTTATATTTGTAAATGTGTAGGTGGGAATTTCCAGTTTGTATGCAGTCATTTCAGCACCTTTCAACCTTGATGAAAGTCTGAAACTGTATTGCCTTATTTACTTGGCAGACTTTTTATTTTGCATTCAGTATGCATTCTCAGAATTACTACAGAATGACTTTGTCACCTGGCCTTTTGGTTAGAAATGTGGGCTGATCTATGTTTAGAGTCAGTAAACAATGACTTTGTCCCCCTACGTAGCCTGCAGGCTCAAAATGTGGAAGGTGGGCAGCTGTCATCTGACAGTTGGGAGTACACTGGATGACCTGCAGTTTTCTGTCACAATATTAATGTACACTGTTTAAAGTAACCTATGCTGAATTTGATAAAGGACTGACCAATCAGTGACTTCCCATTGTGATGATATGGTTATTTCAGCTTTGACACAGTAAAGAGATCATCATTTCAGTTCAAATTAAACAACCCACTTTAAAGCTGCTATAGTGATTGTTTAAATGGGGGATGGGGGGGTAAGTGAAATTGTAATCATCAGAACAGGTTCCCACGCCTCCTCGTCATTTGTGGTTCCAGCTGTGGTCTCTGTGGGGCAGTCCCCCACCCACCCGATCACGTCAGTGCGGTTTGTCAGCTGATCCCGGGTTACTTTGCACTTCCTATTATGGGACCTCCTCTCTCTTCCCAACAGTTTAGTATCCAGTATTTTTTTACAGTATAGTACCATCTGCTGTTATGTAAACTAATCTGGTTAATTAACACGACTTTGTAGTGTGATGAGGTTAAATTGCTGTCTTTAAAGTTTCCAGCTTTGCACAGGGGAACAGTAACTTTTCATTTTACCTCTCAGATCATCAGCTACCCTTTTCGACAGATAGTAGTCATCCTAAGTGAATCAGTCAGAACATTAATATTAAGCTAATTTTGTACTTTCTAATTTGTTCTGATAGATGTCAAAGGAAGCAGTTTTATTCTTGATATATCAATTTTTTAATTCAAATATTTTAACGTTCATTCTGCTCTCTGTTCTATTCTGTTGCTCATATTTGTATCCCAGAAGCACAACTGAAAAATGGAAGAATCCATGTTATGTCTTTGCACTTCATCTTTTATTATTTTACAGAACAGAAAGTTGAAACAGATAACTATCATTCTTAGTTTATGAAATACATGCATTATTTATCTGTGTTGGCTAAACTAACTTTGCTGCTTACTTAAAGTATTTAAGGCCAAAATAAGATATAGAGTTTTATTGCATAAATACCCCATGCCTTGAAAGAAATCTAAAATAAAAGTGTGCAGGTTTACTTTGCTTTTTTGGGTATGCTATCCATTAGATGAAGAGTTTTAAATATTTTTTCAACAGTCACATTTTCTTATTCACGTAATTGACATGATGTGCCTTGTTTTCTCCGTTTGCGTCTTTGTACATGTTTATCTTTTAGGAATCTGCTGTATGTGAACCCTCAGAGTCTTAACTTTGCCAACCGTCAAGGCTCCGCTCGCAACATCACAGTCAAAGTGCAATTCATGAACGGAGAAGATCCAAACAATGCAATGCCGGTACGCTATGATGAGTTTGACTGATTCTCAGTCTTGTAACCCCTTTTTGTTAAGTGTGTTGTTATGTTGACAACTAATGTATTAAATTAAAAAAACTGTCCAGAGTGGGCATTTGGTAAGACTGTGCTCCCAAATTTGTTCTGGAAAAAATATGTTGACTTCTTATTCATAATTTGTTCCAACATGGTTTCATGAACATCTAAAAACAAGCAAACTTTATCCCTCAGGTGATATTTGGGAAGTCCAGCTGTGCAGATTTCTCTAAAGAAGCCTATACTGCTGTGGTGTACCATAACAGGTAAGCTTTTTGTTGTTTCACATATCACATTTGGAATTGTCTACATGAAGTGCTGTAGGGAACCTGTGATTGTGATTGTAATGAAATGTGTCAACTTGCCCAGAATTTAGAGAATTTCCCAGTATACATTGTGGTTTTGCTTGAAAACATGTGAAAAGTTTTTGAAAAATTCTTCAGACATTGCAAAATAACAAATGCAAATATACTTTTATCTAGATCTAGATGACCGTTTTTTCAAATTTTGTTCATTACATTATTTTTTGCCATTTATTGATTTATATGTGTATTCAGTTCTGTCTTTGTCACTGGATTGGGTTGAAATGTGTACTGGACATTCAAGAAACCCTTATGATAATTTACAACATAAATTCATATGAATAGTCAAGCTGAATGGAAATTATATTGAATTTGTGAAAATATGACTATTTACTGTTTAACCGATTTTTACTATTTATCGATATAGTTCTATTACATGTGATAGTTTAGTCTTGCATGAAAAACTGAGTGCCTCAGATTAATCAGGAATATTGCTTCAGTGTTGAAAAGCTCACTTTTTCATACTATTTTCACAAGCATGATCATTTTAGTTTTGATACAAAGTCTCATATTTAAAAGCCTAATTTCCCATTGGAAGTGTGTAAAACTCCATCATATAATATGTTTTTTTTTTTAAATCCTCTTAATTTTTCTACTTTTCAATGGCGGTAAAATGACATCCAGTAATTTCATTTTGCTAGTAGCTATTTTAACTACAGTTTTCATTTATCTGTTTCTGTGTGATACCTGTTAAGCTTATTTTTCATTGGGTTGAGGACTTTTATAAGTTACAGCTGTTTAACTAAGTTAAGTTTATTTAGTTCAGTACAACATCATTTTTGCGATGGCATCTCTTGTCAGTGCCATTTTAACTGTGAGGTCTGAAAATAAATGACATCCCTAGCTGTATACTCTCCACAATACACGAACAGCAGAGATCAACAATATCTACTCACACCTCCCTGACCATACCTTAGATGATCGACATTATAGAATCTTTTGAGTCCACCCTCTGGATATTCCACATTGCAGCTGAGAGGTCTCCAGTATTTTATCCCCACTGTTATCCAGTGGGTCTTCCTTGTTACCCAGGGGTCACACTTCAAGGATAAAATTAATCAACCTAGTGTATAACATACCACTGTGACAAGGCCAAGCATGCACTAGGACTTAATTCAGATCTAAGAAGTGCTTAAAGGTCACTCAGAAATGTTTTAAACAACATTTCTTCCTGTCAAAACTCTTATAAGAAACACATAATGAAAACCAAATGGCATGGGAAAAAAACTTCTCTTTTATAACCAGTATTTTATAATCTGGAAATGTTCGGGATTTGTGCTTTTAGCTCTGGTGTTATTGCACAGCTGATAACCCATTATCTATTCCACTGAGATAAAAGTTTCTCCTAGTGCTTTTCCGTTTTGAGGACTTTTCTTTTTCTGCTCCATAACCAAAATGCTTGTTCCCATGAGAAATGAGGGCCCTTCTATGACCTTTTTAAACAGTTTTGGTCCTTTCCAGCCTTAAGGCAATTCTAGTGGGTTTGTTGGTGGGCCTGCTGCAGTTGTTTTCTCCAGGGGACTATAAAGAATTCAACTAAAGTGAATTATGATGTGTTATGCAATTTCTGTCTTTGTAGAGCACTTGACTTCCAGTATGAGTCCCTGCTTTGTCTCAAGACAAAGGTTCTTCAGTTCTAAATACACTCGGCTCGAAATAGAATAGACTTATTATGTTTTGTATAATTGTACATACATTGATGAAAAAAAGTGTAGCTTGTATGTAAGCCTGTCTCACCGGAATCTTAAAGCATGGAGCATACCATTCTCCATTGTTTCCAAAATGAGTCGTATCAAAGTGGGAAAGAACTCGGAGTCCAGATAGTTCAGACTGACTTGCTCCCCCATTAAACAAGACTAGGTGGAAACCTAGTATATGGGTGGGTTATGAATGGCCAAAGTGCCAATTAGTAATCTCCAATGCTCATCATCCAGTCACTCGCTTGGTGACAGACTATTTTGTTTGTAGGGCTGGCTCTCTACAATCCTATCAAAACCATGTTCTATGAAATATGCACAAGTATGAAGGATGAATTAACTACAGAGCAGTCAACCAGTAGAGAATAGCAGTTGCACCCTCTTTAATGAGTGGCAGTTTAACTGTCTCCCATTGGCAGAGGCTTTGTCTGAAGTGGGACATTGTTTTGATTATATAGCGTGTTGAGAAATGGTAGATCCATAGTCAATCTGGATATAATTAGAACTGTAAGGTTTAAGCGGAATGCCCCTGAGATGGCAGTCTGTTCCACATGACTAAACCTGTCTACGTAGGTTGGAAATTGATCTATTTTTGGCAGTTGTCCCTCCTAATCTATCAATTTATTGAATATAAAGCTGCATGTAATGCTGTTGCTGAACAGTTATTATTTTCCATTGCGAATTGCCTACTACAGATCCCCTGACTTTCACGATGAGATCAAGATCAAGCTGCCCGCCTCCCTGTCAGACCACCACCATATTCTCTTCACCTTTTACCACGTCAGCTGCCAGCAGAAGCAGAACACACCACTGGAGACGCCGGTGGGATACACGGTAGGTAACAGGCACTGGAACAGCTCCAATAACCACATTGGCTGTTACTGCGCTGGCTGGTAACCACTAAGTATGCTCTCACTATTGCAGTGCTCATGCAGACGTTGGTGTAGACTTGGACATGCTTATTCATGTGTCTTACACACACTTAGCAACATTCTCTACTCCACATGGGCAATATCTCTCTCCTGGTCTTTTAAACAACAGGCACAGAATTTTAGACAAATGTGGAAGTAATTTTTTTCGAAGCCTTTAAAAGAACACAGTGAACTTATAATATATCTATATGTCATATTTACATTATAAACTAAACTAGTAATAATATTATTCTCTGTATATAATATATACTTTGTCCTGTATCTTTTTGATGTATTTTTTCCTTCTCCTCTCTGTAGTGGATTCCCATGCTGCAGAATGGTCGTCTGCGGACTGGACACTTCTGTCTGCCTGTGTCTCTGGAAAAACCACCACAGTCTTACTCTGTTCTCTCACCAGATGTAAGACCTCATTTTTTGAAAGAATGTTTTAATGAATAAAAAAACATTTTTAATTAAAGCAGAATTCAGCTTTCCACACAAACAAACCAATTGTTCGTTTTCACTGCTTGTATTATGTTCATGTTTCCGGAGCAGCACAGATTTTCACAGGTATAATTGTGCTTCAGGTTCCTCTCCCAGGGATGAAGTGGGTGGACAACCATCGAGGAGTGTTTAATGTGGAAGTGGTGGCTGTTTCAACCATCCACACACAGGTAACAGTACTGCTCAGTCTTTTCGGGGATTTGGGGGTTAAACTTCGCCTCCCATCCCTCTGACTTTGTCCCGTCTTCCCTGTTGTTTTTATCAGTATACAGTACATCTGAGCAGAGGGAGGAATCATTTTCATAAGCATCACACACAGGTTATCCTTTAAAATTTAATTTACAGAATAGAGAAACAAGCACACAGTGTTTTCACATTTAGACTGTAATTCCTTCCTAGCACTAGTTCATTAGTGGGTGAAGCTCGCCTCGGCAGTAATTTACTGGGGTATACTCCATCTCTGTGCGGCTGTGAGGGCTTGACTATGGCCCCTAGGAGCCTAACTGGGATTAATGTGCTCATAAATCACTGCTCCTGGTTCAGATTAGACCTGCTGCATTCTACTGCGCTCTTGTAGTAAAGTTCACTTCGTGGTTTCCACTTAGTGAGCCAACTTACGGACGAGTGAATCCAAGCTTGCTTTTGTTTGTCAGCTCCATTACCTCGTTTTTCTCTACCTCTAACGCTGTTATGTTTTTGTGTTTTATCTTTCCTCTCCATCCATCTTAATCATCTCTCTCTTCTTCTCTTCTTTTCTTTTATCATCCGTGTCTTTTTATATCTACTTTTTCTTACACTGTTCTGCATGTGTTTTTCCATGAAATTCCTCACTTTCTTCACTTTTGTGCACCCCCACCTCCACCACTCTTCCCTCTCAAGGATCAATACCTGGATAAGTTCTTTGCCTTGGTACACGCCCTGGATGAGCACATGTTCCCAGTCAGGATAGGAGACATGCGCATCATGGAGAACAACCTGGAGGCCGAGCTCAAGTCCAGCATTGCGGCGCTCAACTCTTCCCAGCTGGAGCCTGTGGTTCGATTCCTTCATCTTTTACTCGACAAGCTGGTGTTGCTCGTAGTGCGGCCGCCAGTCATTGCTGGGCAGATAGGTATGATGTTTTATTAAAAACTTGACCTGACCCTTAACCATAGTTTGGCCTATGTGTTGATTTTTTTTAGTCTCTACAGTCCACATTAAAACTAGCCCAGAATACATCTAGTAAAGTTAAAGTTGTATCTAAAACAATATGTTTCACACAGAAAATAAATAAAGGCAAGGGTCATGGTCTCAAAGACTTTCCCTGACATTAAGAGCCATCCGAATCCTGACAGTTCCAAAAGTATTTGCATAAACAACATCTGTGAGTCATAAAAGATCCCTAAATATTTAGAAGTGTCATGTTGTGTGATCATGTATTTGGATATCTTACTTTGTGTGCGTCATCCCGTGAACACATGTAATGTAACTTTGGAGGTACTCGCACTGATCTATGTTCATGTCAAAATTTTTGCACATGTGTCACTTTGCCTCTTTCTCTACATTTGTGTGTGTTCTCAGTGAATCTGGGCCAGGCATCCTTTGAGGTCATGGCATCCATAGTGAACCGGCTTCACAAGTACTTGGACACCAGCCAAGACATGCATGGGCGCAATGGCCTGCTGTCCTCGTACATTCACTACGTCTTCCGCTTGCCCAGCACTGACCCCAACTCACCCTCGCCAGGTACTTAACTCTCAGTACAGTTCACCACTTTGCATTTTCTTTATTCTGTGTCTGTTTTTCCATTTTCTCCTTTTAAGTTAACTTCATCCAACCCCAACTCATCATCACTGGGTGTCTGTTATCAAGCCTACCTGCCATAATTTTTCTTCTTCTATTTCTTTTTATCTTTTGCTTTTTTTTCCCCTCCCACATCTATTTTGTCTTCTGCCTGCCCAACACAGACCCCAACTCATCCTTAACAGGTAGATATGGCCTACCACTGTACATTTTGATCTGTGTGCTGTTGTTCTTTCCTCTAAAATTGATATGACATTGAGTTCTTTAAATAATCTTCCAATTTGGTGTGTGACAGATGATTTCCTGCAATTATTAGCTGTTAGCTAATGAACCATCCACTGCCAAGATATGTTGGTTGCTACTCACTGATGAATAAATATATTTTTGAACTCCTTATCTGCATGTTCGCCACATGCAAGATAAAGGTTCTGGGTACATGGTTTATAGGAAAGATGTGAGTATTAGGAGCAGAGTTAACATGCAACCACCATATCAGTGGATGTACATTGGCTTGGTAGAACAATTCCCATCAAATCCCAGTTGTACCATTTTCCTCCCTCTGTGTGTTGTTCCAGGCCCGGGAGGGTTGGGTGGTTCGGTCCACTATGCCACCATGGCTCGCTCAGCCGTTCGACCAGCCAGCCTCAACCTTAACCGCTCTCGTAGCCTTAGCAACAGTAACCCTGACATCTCTGGTACTCCCACCTCTCCTGATGATGAGGTGCGCTCCATCATTGGCAGTAAGGTAAGGTCATCAAACATGCTTGTAACCTTTTTTTTCTTAGAATTCTTCACTTGATTTTTGGTCAGGGCATAAAGGGA
This sequence comes from Terapon puta, assembly GCA_028564955.1. NCBI lineage: Eukaryota > Metazoa > Chordata > Actinopteri > Centrarchiformes > Terapontidae > Terapon > Terapon puta. The sequence continues at coordinate 7,124,480 of JAOXYL010000105.1, read as the reverse complement.
TAGATATATATGTTTCATGGGCTCTTAGCTCTATTTCAATATTTGGCTTGTCCACAATGCACGTGGATGTCACATATAGGAGTTAAATATTTAACATTGCTTGAGTCCAGCAGCTCTCATCGATTTTGATGCATTTTAGACAAGCTCATGTAAGGTGATTGTACTGAATCTATAGTTCTTAACCCACATCAACACAGAGGCCTTCCATGTGCACAGTGACCTAGGGGACTATTTTATCAACATGTAAACTGTATAGCCATTGCGTAAACACAAGGTTGGACATCTTATCTCTCTAACCGCTGTAACAGCAACCTGACTGTCACACATAAACGCATGCACACACAATGCCCAGTGTTGCAGGTTGTAAAAGGCATAAGAGGCATTTGGTTTTCAATCACATCAGAGAACAGATGCTGTCAAGAAGATACCGTAGCGCATTGTTTCCATAGTCATATATATTTCCTTAAGACAACAAGACCAGCTTAGTGTCAGTATCTGCTAGTTTTCTTCTACTTTTTATTTAACTTAGTTTGCCTGCTGTCATGTATTGTCTTGTATAATTTGTGATTTCCCACTTCAAACATGTTTTTTTAACCCAAAAGTACTTTAACAGTGAGTGAATGCAGCCCCTTGTTTGATGAATGTTCCTTTTGCCGCTAATACTTAACTAAACCTTTCTTCTCTTGTCTCTGAGGGAGGGGAAGTTAATTCTTACACAGAGAGAGAAAGGGAGAGACACCCTATGTGCTTTGCTCCTCTGTGATGATTTGGATTTTTAATTTACTGACAGCTAACCTTTTTTTTTTTTTTGGTCCCTGGGCATCTTCCAGCAGTCCTGACCAATGAACCTCTTTTAACCTGTCATTGTTCCTTCCCTCCTCCTGCCCCCGTGCTGCTCGCTCATTCCCTTGCTTCCTGCCTGCCTTGTGTCGTTTGACCTTGGCACGCCTAGGGCTTAGACCGCTCCAACTCGTGGGTGCACACCATGGGCTGTAAGAGTGCCCCCTGGGGATCCAGCCCTGGGTCCGCTCCAGAAACCATGCAGGTGGTTTTATGAATGCCCCGTCCTCCACTTTGCCTCACTGCAAAAACAGCTCACCGTTATTCACCTTGAAAGGATACTGGGATATTTGGAGTTTTGGTTTATTTGAGTAATTTGTTGAGTTATAGCAAGACAGATCAGTCAGGGCAATACATACCTTCCTTAATTAGTCATTTAAAGTTTTCCATTGTTATGTCCTGTTGTCTTGATCATATATCCAGACTCAACCTATGATGAATTTCCTTCTCGAGGTTGCATTTCTCTTTACTATAATTGCAGCTGAGTTTTCCAAACTAGAAATATTTTTAAACCATATATAACATGAGCATTAGAACAGACATTAAAGACCAAAACTTAAGAATATTACAGTATTCTAGTAAACTTTAAATCACAACCCTCCCATGATCCCATACATGGGAGTCACAGTCGCCTCCATGACCCTCTATTGCCCATGCTAGTGTCATCCCTCTTTACTGCTCACATCTAACACCTCCCTTTTTCTTGGTACTTACACGAAAAGACACATAGTCTAAGTCTAAATATATTCATGGCAGCAGTTTCTTGTGCACAGTTGATCTCCCTTTCTTTCTGTGCCAAGCTTGCCTGCCTTTGTGGGTTTATAGTCAGTTATTGCCAAACCCAAAACTAAGACATACTGTGATCTTTTTGTGTGTGTATTCCGCGGAGGATTGTTGGAGTAGTAGAGAAAAAGTGTAGTGTTAGAAACCATCATCTTCATCAGCAGAGTAGGTTTTCTTTGCATTTGTTTAATTTCATCTTGATTTTGCTTTTCTCCTCTCTGCTTCTAACACAGCTTACTCACTCTCTCTACTTAAACTCACAGTCTCCACTCTCAGCCAGTATCCCTGCATGTCCTCTACTAACCCCACATAACCTTCACTTTGTCACTGGAGCATGGTATATCTGTGGAGTGTGAGAGAGTGTATCTGTCTACATGTGTCAGGTGTTTGTCAGCTTCACTTTCCATCTTCATGTGATGTTGTGTGATGTCCTTTTGTCATTTTTAAGTTGTCATTACATAAGCCTGTGTTTGTCACTAATGTGCATAAACCAAGCATTGTGAGTCAGGAAACTGAATTAGAATTAATTCTGCATCTTGTAGTCATAAAATCACTGCTAGATTATATGTTAAATTAATTGTGCCAACATCAACAGAGCATGTATTGCATCAGCACTTCACCTGGGATTAGAACAATATGTTAGCCTATTTAATTATAATAGTACATTTAATACTGTGAGATGGGTTCCCCTTATGCCATTTACATCTCTGAAGAGGTATATTCACCTGGAGGGATGCAGAATGGCACATCATTAATCATTGGCCGTATTATCAAGGAAAAGAAGACCAATATGACGCCATGAACCATTTTGCACTCCTTTTTAAGCACTCAAAGTACCAATGTATCTGACTGTTTATGGGTACAGTTTGTTTACGTGTTGTGGCTCTGTCCTGTGTCAAACTGTTTTTTTGTCTTCACATGTGTCAAGTGCGTGCAAAAGATCACAAATAGTGTGTGTATGTGTCTGTATGTGTCTGTATGTATGTGTGTGTGTGTGTGTGTGTGTATGTGTGTGTGTGTGTGTGTGTGTGTGTGTGTGTGTGTGTCTGTATTTGTGTATGTGAGTGACCCAGCAGACACATTTTCCCTGTGTGCTGAGGAAAAAGGTGCAACCCCACTCTTCTGTTGCT
>JAOXYL010000105.1:7032523-7048713 GCA_028564955.1 Terapon puta | reverse complement strand
AACCTACTGAAAAAAGTATTATGATTAATGAAAGCTTTAAGATTATTTATCATACCATAATGTGATATGTTACATTTCTTTAATGGCATGGGATGGACATCGGCTAATGTTAAATTCTAAAATGTAATGTCACAACAGCATAAGTAGAAAAAAGTTAGATAATTGAGTTACACAGTGATGTAAATCTTCAGTTTACATTAGCTAACATTAGCTACAATGCTAAGTCTATATCAGCTAAACCCATGAGTGCAGTGAATTAGGTAATGAGGCATTTTATTGCTTAGTTTCAACTTTTATTTATACACTGTTATTTCCTCTTTTCAAAATTACAGTGTCACTTCTAAAATATAAAAATAGCATAGGACCGACTTAGTTTTTGTCATTTGCTTTTTTAGTATATTGCATAGGAAATTATAATCCATGACACCAAAATTTTCAATATTTCCCAATACACTGCACCACCACCGCCACCCCCATTTCCCATATAAATACAGTGATATGCGTCCCAAGTGACAAGCAAAAACTGTGTAAAGGCGGAGGACCACACTAGCGCTTCATGAACAGAACAATCCCAGTTGTGATCCTGATTGGCTTTCAACATTTACTCTTCTAATGTGAATGAGTTAAACCTGCTTAGTGTAAGCTTTTAAGTCCTCAAAACCGAGCATAGTGGTGATGTAATGGATCAAGTTAGACACCATTGTAAACTGCTGGGCTTTTCTGCCTGCAGTAACTTTGAACTTTTAGAAATGCCTTTAAATGGCTTTAAATGTTAATAGGGTACATTTAAACTTTTATTAGTTTATTAGGTTGCAAAGTAATCTTTGACTGTGGTACCCCATGAGGTGCCACCTTTTGCTGCTTTATTGAAATAGCGCTCCTTTATGTTTGTTCTGCAGCAGGAGTGCTCCAGTTCTTTGTACATGTATTTATCTGTGTCCTTGAGTGTGTCTGCACATGTGCTCTGGCTTGAATTTGTTTGTGTCCATCTCAGGCTGAGAAGTGTGACGCCTCGACACGGACAGTCCTGCTTTCATTCTCAGAGTAGTACAAGGGTAAACAGAGATAGCTGGTCCCATGTCAGGGCTGTGATAAGGACTTGGGACCTGCATTATTGTTGCCTTCCTGACTGTTTCTTTCTTCTTTGCTGCTACTTACAGCTCCCCACGGCCACTTTCACATCGCTGCTGAACACTCAGTGGTTAGAGCTGCAGCTGCAGCTCGTGCACAGTACTTCACTGCGGTTTTACGAGAGATAGTAACGCATTCATCTATACATTTTTTTCTTTCCCTTTTTAATGAGATAGAGTACGAGACAGAAAATGACAAAAGGAGAGCTCACAGAGAGGGAAACGTAACGGTAAAGTTGCTCTGCATGTCTGAGATATGAGTGTGCACAGCTGCCACTCCCATCTCTGCCCCTTTTTCACTTTCTCACCCACTTTCTCTCTCCCAATCACCCACCTCCTGTCCCCTACTCGCACTTCCAATCTTATTTCCTGTTGGCCTGTCTCCTATCGAAGCCTGCTCTGTGTCAGTGTATCAGACTAATTCAATCTCCAGTACACAGGCACTCCAGTGTAATGACCCATGACATTCAATTAATGCCCCCCTCCCCCTTTTTGGTACGTTGGGTCAGCAGTAAATTTCTTTCTATGCATGTTTGTCTGGTGCATAAGTATGAATCCCTGAGTGCATGTACGCAAGAGCTTGGCAGTCAGTATAACCTTAATTTATATCATTTACACAGTAAATGACCGTAAAATCCTCAAAATAGCTGTTTTCGTCATTGACTGGTGTGTGTTTTTGACATTTTCAATAAAAATATTGACTCCTTTGGTTCTTGAATACCCTTCAAAACCAACTTTATTATTTTGACTGAGGTTTCCATGATGATGACAAATGAAAACCCCTGGCTGTCAGTATGAGCTTATTTACTGCACTCTCATTATAACTGTCTTCCGGGCTTCACATTACCGACATCATCGCCCCTCAGCCAGCTGTCATGCTTATTGGATTGGTGTTGAGAGATTGCTGCCTGTCCTTTTAAGGGGTTATATTCATATGTGAGCCCTGGAGTACGTTGTCTGTTCAAACACAATGACTCAACCAGCATGTAAACCTAGACACTGTAAGCACACATACATAAACAGACACTGCCAACAAGAGTGACTAAATTGGTGGTGACACACACAGACAAGGTTTGAACACACACAGCCATGGCTTCCTTTTAGCTCTGTGTAGCAAATATTATCAATTTGGATTAGCATGGCCTTTATGAGATTTTAGCTCACAGTCATTATTATTGTAATCCAGCATGAATAGTGCATCATTGATGTCATCAGAGGTTTCCAATTTTAAATCACTAACATAACCTGAATAATCTACTAGTCACTATCCTGCATTATACACCATCTGCATATATTTACCTGTACATTCCCAGTGGTTGTTTATAGACTGATATTATGGCTCATCATTTATGGTAATCACCCATGTTACCCTGCTGAACTTCACCAAATACAAGATGATTCTTCTGTTGCTCCAAGGCCGTCGTTAGCCACACAAGGATTAAGAGTGACTTTAATTAAAAGAGGTAACTTTGAGAAAAAAAATCCTCACAACTGCACTGTAGGGAAGGTCAGGTAGACTCTATCTCATTAGGAAATTTCTTGGCAGTTCTGTCAAGTCACTGATTATTACCGTGACGTTTTTTTCACAGTATCATCTTTTCTGTCACTTCTGTCTTTTTCATTTCCTTCTGTTATACTTGGCAAACTCAAGCTTTCATCCTTCATCCTTCACCTAATTCTAACCTGTCTTCTCTTCTGCCTCCTTTTTTTATCTCTCTATGTTTCTGTCCCTTCTCCACTCTCTTCCACTCTACCTCTGTCTTTCTGTTTCAGTAATGATCTAATTAAGGAGGGTTTTGTTGCCTGCCCACTGTGTATAATTGCCAGTGGGTTCTGCCTGTACTTCACTCAGCAATTACGAGCAGCATTCTTCTGCTCTCAAATCGGCTAATTAAGCCTTAAGGACAGTAGGATGATCGTAGTCGCACTAAGCACCAGGAGAAGTCAGGAATGCCTGTGCTCCCCTCACTCCTGGGACACAGAAGTAGTGGATTGAAGAATGGTTGCCATGGTAGCACATGGTGTCAGATCCTGTGCAGAGGCTGTCAGTCAGTTGATCTGTGTGTCTCTCCAAGTGTGTGTGTTTGCGTGTGTGTGTGTGTGTATATCGGTTCATCTGTAACAGAGACAACAATTCTGCTTCAGGTCACCAATTCCTTCCATTATTAAGGCTCAATCTATGAAGACGGTGGAGGGGCCAAACAGAGCTTGTCACAGTTCCTGTTTAGGTCCCAGGGTGGACCGGCTGTCAGTTTGATTGATTACATTGCCAGCTCATGCAATGCTTGCCTTGCAAAATGTCCCTACTCAGTGCTGCACAACGCACAGTTTACCCTGTGGCTGGGACTATGCATTTACCCCAAACTACTGAATATCAGCTGAGAACTGTGCAAGTACACAAACAACTAGATCTAAATATACTGCATATACTTAATGAAATTTTACAATTAGAATCAGGTATAGTAGTTGTTGTCTTCTGCCCAATCAAGTGCAGGCGACTTTTAGATATACTGGGTATAACTGGGTACTAACTAAGTTACAAATTTGATTAGAAACTAGAAAATTCTTCTACACTGGTTTGTCAAGAGTCTTGGTTGCATGTACCTAATCTTTTGAGACATCAAAGCATCCATTTGAAATGGGAAAACTGCCTCTATAAAGCCTGTGTTTCAGTATTCCCACAAGACCTTTATCTCTTTTGAAAGTAAAAGTGGTATCAAAATAGGAAAGGAAAAGACAAACATTAAAGTGAAATGGCCTGCACTGTTGCATTATCAGAGCTATTTGCATTACCATCAGTATTAGCATCACCAGTGACTTGTCACCCAGGGGCATAAGAAAATACAACCTATGAAAACCTGATGTAAAAAATAACTCCATCTGTGGTATCCGTTCTTCAATATATATACTGCATGTACTGTGGTAGAACACCTATTAATGAATATGCTAATTCACACCTCTGAAAGTGCCTCACATGTAGAATTTTGAACTCCAGCATTTATTAAACCAGAGCTTCAGGCATATGCGTGCTATGTCTCCTACGTACCAGATTTGTTCTCCAGTGACGCAAATGTGCATGGAAATTGCATGAATAATGTGTGCCTATTTACTAAATAGCCTTAAAGTTGATATTTAGCTATAAGGCCTTAAGTATTCATTTAATATGTATTGGAACTGTGCAGCTCACTCAGAATTGGGGGAATTGCCTTGGTTTTATTATTAGTATTGGACATTTTATTAGGAAGCTTTACATAAGCCTTTAAAAGTTTTGACTCCCCTTGCAGAATTGTTTTCCATCCCACTTACTTCTACTCTATAGTAAGATCATTGTAAAAGTGGGCTAGTGCCTTTGTTTCTTGGCGTCTCCACCTGGAACGAATGACACAGAGTGGCACCAAATGGAACATGTGCACTTCTGTGGGCCTGTCTAGGGCTGTTTTGACTTAATTCTCACTGAGGCAAATTAAATGAACTTAGTGCACTCAATGGCAGTGCCTTCTCTCACATGGTGCTATTGATATTTGTTATTGCTTGGTATGACTAAGTGATGTTGTTTTCAGTAGAGTAGCTAAGACTAAATGTATATTTACCTTCGTATTACATTTAAGGTCTTAACTTAGTTGATCCTAAAAGTGAAATACCTTTCTTCAGCATGCTTTAACCTGGACAGCTTGCACTGCAGCCTTGCTGTGTACTGAAACGTTTTAAAGCAATTTGTCAAAAAGTGTATGCTCTGTTTCTGTATGCCATTAAATCGTTATAGCGTCTACATTGGACATCAGACTGGGGTTAAATAAAAACTCAAAGCAATATTTGTTCCTGTCTTTCTTCGTGATCAACTGTTACTGTTACTGTGAATTTTGGAGACCAAGCTTTAACTTTAACAAGGAAACTTTTTTTTACATTCTAAGCTGTGCATTTTCTGGAACCTTATCCAGCATTGCAGATCTATAATTGTCTTGTAAAATTAGACGTGTTATAAAGTAGAAGTCTTTTCAGATAAGACAACAGTGATGAATAATATTTCAGTTTCTCATGCAGCTCTCTCATTTCTTTTTATCCAGGCTGCCAGCTCCAACTGTAGCAAACACAAGTCCATGACTAAGAACTCTGCCTCCCATGATGGACAAGAAAAGTGGTGAGTGTTATAGAGCCTACATTTAAACAAACAACCCATTTGCTTCTAACTAGTCACAAATCAGATTTTTCACATTTTCTGCAAATGTAAGATCATGTGCTAGTAGTTTAGAATATGATTCGTTGCATATTAAAATATCTGGCATAACGGGTTAAACATTTAACCTACTATTCCTGTATGTGGCCAAAAGCAGCACAGGGTTTATTTCCTTCAGGTGATAACCGCCCTCTGTCTCATAAGTTGACACAGCATGAGCAGCATTTTGCATCCTGATTAGGTTGTTTTGGCGCAATCACCGCATGATAATTACTTCCCAGTAAGTGATATGGTTTTACATAATGAATCACCATGTGTGCAGCAGGAGTACAGCCTGTCTGTACAAGTGGGTGAAAAGGAATAATAATACTGATGATAATCTGTGATCTGGTTCATGTTAATTTAGTCAAGCACATATCTACTGTTATTATTATAATTTCTATTATTTGTAGTAGTAATAGGAGAAGCAGTGATTGACTCATTGACTTTCATACTAATTCCTCATAGCCAACGGCTTGCAGACCAAGGCCAGTGAGGGCGGTGTTCAGAGGAAGCAGCTGCCCTACTCAGTGGAAACTCCCTATGGCTTTCACCTGGACCTGGACTTCCTCAAGTATGTCGATGACATTGAAAAAGGCAATACCATCAAAAGGGTCCACATTCAGCGCAGGGTCAAGGGCCCTCCCAAATTCAGCACTCTACCCAGAAATTTCAGCCTTCCTGGGCATGGGGCCAGGCCTGTTCCCAAGGAAAAGGACAGCACATGGTCTGGGACGTCGACCCTGGGGCCCAAGCCTAAATCACGGGTAACAGAGGTCCAACAGATCTTTGACTTTCGAGCAAATGAAGGGGGGCCTTCCAGCTCGAGCAGCAGGGGGACAACAAGTCAGGGAACTGGATACATAACAACTAAGCCTCGAGATGAAATAGGAGCTGGGGCTCGGGATGTTGACGAGAAAACTGTGGGAATTCAAAGTCGGCCAAACTTGCTTCGAGCATCAAGCATGCCCATCACCCTACAGCAGCGGAAAGGTTCTGATTCAAGCAGTCCAGACCGTACTGTGGGAACACCAGAGAGTGGCTCTACAGAGAACATGTTCCGTGCTTCACCAGAAATAACAGAGAGACGGTGTGTTCCTCAGGATCGGACAGGGCTTCATCAGCAGATCACAGTGGCACTGAAGCGGGTCAGAGAGCTGGAAGAACAGGTCAAAACCATCCCAGAACTAAAGGCTCAGATCTGCTCACTGAGGGAGGAAAGGGAGCAGCTACTGCTTCAACTTCAGGAGCAAGCCCAAGCCCAGGCCCAGGTTTCCACATCACCTTCTACAACAGCACCAAATTCTGATTTTGGGGCACACACTCAGCCACAAGGACTTAGACCTTCAGAAGGGCTCAACTTAGCTCTGATTGCTCAACCCACTGAAGCATCAAAACATGTGCCAGCAAAACTAGTAACAGTGCAAGAGAAACAAGGTGCAACAAAAGAGAGGGAGATAAATCAGGAATCTGTCAAGAGTTCCCCAGCACATGGAGAAATAGTTGAGTTGTCAGAAAAATCAGACAAACAAAAACAGACATTAGAGCATCCACTGGAGCATGCAGCACAAAAGCTAACACAGGACATTGCAGCACAAGAATTAAAATCACTTAGAGTGGCTGTAAAAGATGCAGAGACTAGCAGTATCCAAGATGTTAATGCAGCAAAAGGAAGAAAACCTGAGGACCCTGACAGTATGCAGAAACTGCAGGACAAGCTAATGACACTGGAAGCTAAACTCACCCAGGCAACCCAAGAGCTGGATAGAACTAACAATCTCTTGAAAGAACAGCTAGAGGAGAACAAGGTAAAAGAGGAGAGAATAATACAACTGAGTGAAGGAATCAGAGTGGAGGTGTGTACTACAGAAGCACACAGGCCAAGAAGAGAGAGTATTGACACAGGGACAGAGACAGAGAGAGTAGATTTTGCTAACCAAGAAACAGAGACTGAATCACCTGGTACAGTAGATCAGGGAACAGATACAGAAAGAATCTGTATTGAAGTGTGTGTCCCCACACCAATGACTGGAAGTGTAGATCAAAGAACAGAGGCAACTGAAGTTGGGACACATGAACAGGTGACCGAGATGGAGGCTGAAGCTGTTGCTGTGAGCCCACCAAGGCCCAGAGCCAACAGCATGGAGCGGGGCACGGTAACTGAGAGGATAGCCACTCAGGATCAGATGACCGAGACACCCACAGCAGAGAGGGTAAATCAAGTCACAGAAACAGAGGGCGAGACTGTAACAGACCATCCAAGAAGGCCGAGGGCCAGCAGTGTAGATCAAGGAACAGAGACAGAGAGAGTGGACACGGTGGACAGGGTAACAGAGACAGAGGAGGCACAGAGGACAGACCAGCAGACTGAGACAGAGATAAACAGGCGACATGATAACAACCCAGCCAGAGGTGCAGAGGCAGAAAGTCAAGTGGCAGAAATTGCAGGCAGTGAAAGCAAAGAAGGTGAGAGCACAGTGGTCAGTGAAAGGGTGGAAGATAAGGAAGCAAATGAGAGAATTCAGAGAGAAAGTGGAGACAGTGAAAGTGTTGTTGTAAAAGTTGTCACAGAGAGTGCAGTTGCAGTTATAGAAAGCAAGGCTGAGCAAACTGTAATTTCAGAGATTAGTCCACTTGAAGCAGCAGTAGAAAATACAGAATCTAAGACAGAAATTATTAAACCACAGGATGACTCAGAAACAAAAGATATTATACCCCCAAAGAGTGAATTAAGAGAAAATGTTGAAATGCAGCATATTGCACTGGAGACTGTAGAGAAAAAAGAAATAACAGAAGGTGAGATTGTGTATGCAACAATCAAAGAAACTGTGGTCACTGACATGGTTGTAGTGGCCACAGAAAATGCAGGTGCGAAGACAGTAGCTCCTGTACGACCCCAGAGAGGCCGAAAGTCCTCGGCAGAACAGGCACAGCCATCACCCCCCCAGCTGCAGGCTGCACCTGTCCGTCCTCGTAGGGGATCCAGCGAAACTCAAGCCCAGCAATCCCAGCCCGCAGCAAAAACCCAGCCTGATGTGCAGGAGCAGGGTCCACCTCAGCCTGAATCCCAAACCCCAACACCGCTCATTGAACCACAGGAAAAACATCCAGCTCCTTCCCCATCTCAGGTTGAGGATCACGTCCTAGCAAAGAAGTCTCCAGGGGAGTCTAGTGAGAAGCCATCTCAGTCACAACCTCAAACTGAGACTCAGGGTCCATCCACAGGTTCCAGGGAAGCCCAAACCCGGCCCAAATCAATTCAAGCACAGTCTCAGCCTCAAACCACCGCAATGCGAAGGGGTTCCAAAGAGCAGAAAGCCCTACAGCGGGGATCCAGTATATCACAACCTCCCAGTCTTGGATCAGGAGAAGGCCAGACCCGTGCAACTCGCCGGGGCTCAGCTGACACCCAACCTCAGTCTCAGGGCTCTCGTAGAAGTTCCACCGAGACTCAACCCCCTCACAAAGATGCCAGTGAGACACAATCACTTCGCAGAGGCTCCAGCGAAACAGCCCAGCGTCGTGGTTCGAGCGAAGCCCAGGCCTCACGTCGGGACACTGGTGAGGCCCAGCCACCTCGCAGAGGCTCCAGTGAATCACCAACATCGCCTGCGGCTCTGGGGCAAGTCGTAACCCGGTTAACAGGGCTTCTGGGGGAGCAGTGGGCACAGCTGGGGAGCAGCTCTGGATCTCAACAGACGGCCAGCCAGCAGGAGAGCCCCAGTGCACAGAAACAGACAGCAGGGAAAAGAGCAGAGGCTGGGAAAATAGCATCAGCCAAGCCTGCGGGGAAAGCAGTTCCTGCAGCAACAACAGGGAAACCAGCAGGGAAGCCTGGTCCTTCCAAAATGAGCTCTATACAGAGTCAACTGGTCAGCTCCCTCAGTGTCCTCTCTGCTTTCTACTCACCAGGCCAGAAAGCAGCTGCTGCCAGCAAACAGCAAGAACAAGGTAGGCCTGTGGTTCATTTAGGACCCTGTGGTTAATACCTCATACACATTTGTGCATCTGTCTGTTATGTAGCTGCCTACCTAGTTGTGGCAGAATCAGTGAGCTGAATTCATTACACTCAAATATTCACTGAAACGATCCTTTCTCAACGCATCTTCTCAGTCCCATTTAATGACAACATGTTCCCTCTGATCTCTGCCAAGAAGTCTTGTGATTAATGAGTACATGTACAACTCACTAGTCTTGACTATTAATTAAATATCTTTGCCTTTCTCCCTCAAATGCGAGGACCTACAGGACACAGCCAAACATTGACAAAATGGTTTGACAGATTTCTGTGGAGTCACTTGTATAGAGCTTTGTAGTTGTTCAGGAAGAGTGAATATACAACACGCTTCTCAGACAGACACTATTACTTTCAAACTGACAACAAGTTGTGTATTTACAGCAAGCTGGCCTTCTCCCTGAATGTGGTTTGCTCTTCGCTGCAACCTGAAACCACACTGGTCCTGTTCAATAATTTAGAAATACTCTGATGTGCTGTCAAATCATGTCTCTTCGTGCTTCTGTCAGTTGTACTCAACACAAGATTTAGTGTGTACCTGACTGAGTAGTACTGGGTTTTGGGTAGGAATGAAGGGTTGTACTTGACTTCTTGAATCTATGCTTTTTGTCATCTACGGTTGCAGTACATGTGTAAGTCTACATGCAATACATACACAGACAAATGAGTGTCTAAGCACTGGTAAAAAGACATAATCCTAACCACCAAATGTAAGACTGTATTTCTCATCTCACAAAGTATAGACACACACACACTCACAAAGGGGGGGGGGTACACAAACGTGTACAGGCACTTACAGTATACAGTCAAATGGACACGCAGACTCAATGCCTTTCCTTTCTCCCTTGACATCTACTGTTCTGTTTCTGTCCCAGGCGCTGAAGTCACTCCACTATCGCACACATATTTTATGCTCAGAGTTCATTTTAAGTTCAACATTGGGAGTACAGTATACCAGAGTGATTTTACATGTTTTTGGATGTGTATATATGTGTGTGCCCAGATATATACTCTTCTTTGTGGTTGCTCCCTGTATCTTTGACATCTGAGATTCCCAGCTTGACTCCTTTAACCTCACGCTACATCAGTGCTTTAATTCTACAAATATTGGAAACAGAAACCACTGCTTTTGCGCTGAACACTCTCACTTATTCTAGTCATCTGAAACTTGAGTTGAGCTTTAGAGATTTGTATGGATGAGTGAAATAACTGTGTCTCTGACACAGTGAAGGAAGGTTAAATTACACCATTGTTTTATTTATTAGGAGATGGCAAGAGGACATATTTAAATGCCAAATATGTTCTTAACTTCCCCTCTCCCCCGCTGTGATCTCCAGAGAGATACAGGATCTAAAAGCATTCTTCTTCTTAGATGGTGGTCGCTGGGATCTTTTCTGCTGGTGGATTTTGGCTCAATGCCACATCTTTATGTCCTTGCATAAAACATTACAGAGCCTCTGCACCGTGTCTGCTGTCAGGCACCACTAATACAGCCATACTGGGCTTAAAGCCAAGGAGAGTCAGCAAAGGAGTCCATGCAGAATCGATTATAGGGCAGTTACATACATAAGTAGGCCTGACAATGTCAAGGTTGTATGTTGTCATGAAGGCGGATAACCTGACTCATGTATATTACCCTGGAGCAACTTTGGTGGTCCTGAACTACATTTGAAGAGCCACAATAACTCCAATAGTTAGTCAATTTTATTAAGTTGAACATGTTCTTCAGTATCCTATAGCAAATTGTCATCATGTCATAGATGTGTAATACCTAATCCCACAGTAACATTTTTATATTAAGAAATGCAATTGTTCTTGAAAGTATTGCACTGTTCACTCACATGCCTTTGTATCGAGTATACAGATGGGGCCCTAGCTTCCACTTTCTATGCCAATGCAGAGATTCCACACCATTTGATCAGCTATACTTGCTTGTAATTGCATCAAGAGGTTCTCTATACAGAGTCAAAATGTTCTTTAGGAGATATCCTTACATTCGTACAAAACAGGCAGGCAGACCTATTGCATGCACTTGAACAAAGAAAGACAACCAACATGTGGAAACCATTACTGTCTGTGGTCTCATGAGCTACCAATATCAGTCTGACGTATTGCTTTTACTCAGCTTTTAGACTTATAACGTGCTATAATATAAACCATAGTTGTTTTGATGGTCTGTGCTAGAGAAAAATACACTGCCTCTTCAGAACACTTTCATCCCTCTATGTTTAAAATATGAAGAATGTATGCTATTATGAGTCTCAGAGGGACTTATACCTGGATTTACAGAAAATACATGCATGGAGGTGGTAGGCACGCTTTTCTAGAGGCTGTTCATCTACACACCTCGTCACTACAGTAAATGCAGGAAACAAGAACTCTTTGCAACTGGAGTCAAACAAGTGAAGTAAGTCGTGGGTTTGCAATATATATGGTAACTGCAAAGATGCAAAGACCTTGTAGTGTATGTTTGAAATAATTTTTATATTCTTCAAAACATTAAGTGATTTCAGGGAGCTCTTTCCTCATTACTTCAACTTTTCTCTTAAATTTGTCACCAGTCTGCAGTCCTTTCTTATTATATTCATAAACAGCAAGCTCAAAAATGGTTGATTCGAGTGTCAAATCACTTATCCAGCAATGGCAGATGTTGTAATGACCAAGTGTCTGGTTAGTAAAGATGAATATGACTCTCCTAAATCTATTTGGTTTTATAGTTCTACCTTAACATGATCTTTAATACTCACAGTAGCCACTGACTAACAATGTACTTTGTTTTGTTCAGGTTTTAGGCGTAGTGCACACACACACACACACACACACACACACAGACAACACTCAAACACATACTCGCTCAGATTCCATGGAGGCCTAATGAATTTTTCCCACCTCTCTCTCTCTGTCTCTCTCTCTCTCTCTCTCTCTCTCTATTTCTGTCCTCCTTTTCGCCAGGTCTCAAATCTATTATGAAGAAAAATGGTGTTGCTGACAAGCAGGGGAACAAGGGAGCCAAGAAAAACCTGAAGTTTGTCGGGGTGAACGGAGGGTAAAATCTTCTTTTTAATCAGCATCCAATCTCTGCGTGATTAATATCTTCATCTGGGCTGAGTTATGTTTTTGTGCATTTCTATTTGTGCGCCCATGCATGTTTTGTTACTTTTTTACTTCTACTGTAGACTTTACGATTAGGATCCTTGGTGGATATTATTGCAGAATAACAGAATGTAATATTTTATTTGATCAAGATTTAATTTGAAAACGGAAGATATATAATTCCTGTTGTTGAAGCATTTCTCAGGGTGGTGATCTGTTACATTTTGCAAAGGGTTATGTCACAAATTTGGAAAATGACTCCAGGTAATCTCTGATGGTGGAATATGACAGATGATACCATAATTTTGATCTGTAGAAAGAGTGAAAGAAAGCTAAAATAGAAAAGTATTCAATTCATATACAGTATAAACTACAGTCAGTTAGATTATTTAAAATATGTTAGAATCTATTGGCCACAGCTTCATTAGTCTGATTTTGTTCATATACAGTTAAGATAGGTAAATATGTGTTAATCCTGACATTTTAGTTATCCATATGCAGCCGTTTGGATTTATTCTCTATATTCTCCATTAGTGTATGGGACAACCTTCCCACAGTTTGTGTGAGTTTGACCAGAGTGACTGTGAACTATGTCCAGCTGTGTCTCACACATCTGCCTCATGCTGTTAGTCATCGAGGCTCATCGGTAGACACACTGCCCTGAATTTGACCTCACCGCTACCGGGAGTGGGAATGTGTGTGCGTGTGAATATGCGTCGTATGTAATGAGATGTGTGTGCATATTTTTGTCAGTATTGATGATACCGGTGCTTTGTGCGAGTGTGCTTATGTCAGCGTTTGCTGATGGTGGTTGCATGTGGGTTTTGTGCTCGCTTGTGTGCTCGTAAAAGGCTGATGAATTTTTCGTAAGCAGTTGGTAGTGTTTGGAAGAACAAAAGGCGTGTCTCGAGGCAGGGAGAGCTCTTCTCTGGTCTGGTTCTAGTTGGCTGAATGGTACTACAGTGATAACGTGAAGCACCTGCATACACACAGACACACGCTGATGGTTGTGCTCACCGGGTGCTTTCCTAACCTTAACCATAGCTGCCCATGCATCCTAACATTTAAGCAAGAACAAAACATATTCCTAAGATACTGATTGGTTAGTCTTGCTGGGCAGTGGTACAGACAGGCTTTTAACCTCACAAAGTGTATGTGTTGACATGAATGAGCAAAGATAGCTTTGCAGACAAACAAAACCACACACAGCTAAAGAGCAACAGGCAGTGGCACATTCACTGTAATTAGTTATAAATGTAATATAATTATCTCAGTTATGAACTTAATACTTAATAACTGCAGCAGCCAAGACATCTGTAAATCCAGTGGTTCTTTTTCTGAGACAAAAACTTAATCTTTAATTGTTTAATTTGTATTGTGAAGAATCCCGAAGATGGGAAAGCAGTCAAAGAATTTCAAAAATGGATATTAATATTGATTTTGACTGATTGGATTTGATGCACCCTTTAAATGTTTATTTTTCCTCTTATCAGTCAGTAAAATATTAACACAGACAGTGGTTATAGATCTATGTGGACATCAAATAATATGCAGAATCCAATATCCCTCATCACTTGTTTTCAGAAGTCATGTTCACAGTGTCTCAGCGCTATAACCTCCTGCATATCGAGGAAACGGCTGCCATGAGGGGGATTTGTTTTACTCCTACGTTCCTGTTCTTACATTCCTGAGCTTCACTGTTTTATGACCCGCTCACCTTTGCTATGTTTTGTCAGAGCTGTGATGAGGTCTGTTCTTTCCTCCCCATTTTAAAATGACCCACAAACATGGCCTTTCTCAGCCATTCTCCAGAACAAATACCGAATTATCAGGGTCATTGTAAATACCTGCTCCTTTATAAATATACACGCTAAGTATGTTTTATAAGATAGTTATTGATAGGTTATATAAGAGTCTCTTGTCTCTTGAGTTTTTAATCCTTGCTCTGGACAATAAATATCCCCTGCAAAATTGAGCAGGTGCTATTTATAATGAGACGAACATGTCAGACAACAATATTTTCTCTGACTATCTTTAGGCCTCTGCCCGCACCAGGAAGTGGGACACTGTTTGTACTTCTTCTCTTTGGATGGTCTAACCTATCTTTGCTCTCCCTTGAGCTTGTCTGGAATCCAGGGAATGCTGTGGCCCCCGAACGCCTCTTGCGGTGCGGCGTCTCGGTGTGTGCGCATGTGTTTGTGTGCGTCTCCAAATAAGCATGAATCAGTGGCACTGAGTAAAAGATTTATCTGATCATTGGTCTCACAGAGGTTCCTTCATTGCACACCCAAATGATCATACACACACACACACACGCGCCTCCACAAATCTAAATATATCATCAGCTTGTCCTCATTGAAAGAGGTTGTTTTCTTCCAAGGTTGCATATGTGAGTGTGCAAACACACCTATGGATTTTCATGTGTATGTTTAACTGTGTGGAGGATGTTTCGGATATGTGGGCCAAGATTGTGTTTGACAAGCGTCTTTTTCATGTCACTCTTTAGCTCTGGAGGGACTGTGTTGACTTTTCTGCTTTCATGTTAGTTTATATCTGCTTAGGTGTTTCACTGATGTGGCTGTCTGTGTGTATATTTAATTTACACATGCTTAATTACATGTTAAATATTCCAAAGTCCATGACGCACAATATGTCGCCTGTTCTGCATCATTTAAAGATGGATTCCTGTTGAGCTAGAAAGTAATTCCTCACTTTTAATTAAATATAGTCTCTTATAGTCATGAAGCACAGGGTAGATTGTATAAACCCTTTATCATAGAAGGTGTAATGTGAGTGATTTTGGTGACCATGCTTTGAACGTGATGCACATGTCCACTCGTCATCCAGCTACGAGACGACGTCCAGCGAAGAGTCTAGTGGAGATGAGAAGTCAAAGGTGGAGGTGGAGGAGGAAGACAGCTCCGAGCCGGAGGTTGAGAAGGAAAAGGAGTCAGAGCCTCAGCCGGCAGAGAAGCCGGAAGAGGGAGCAGAGGCCCAGCAGGTGGAGGCAAAGGTCTCAACTGAGGGAGAAGGTGCTGTGGCTGCAGAGAAGGAGCCTGAGAGAGGCCTGCTGGACCCAGAAGACAGCCAGCAGCTCCTGGAAGAACAGGCTGAAAGGTGAGACAGACAGTAAAGCTTCATTTATGGCTGTGTTAGGGGTTACGGCGCAGCTATGGAGCGCTACGCTGCTGCCTATCTGCTGTTATGACTATACCAGACATACCACATGAGTACCATCTGACCTGTGATGGGTCAGCTCCCCGTTGCTAGTACAGACTGTTGAAAATGAACAATTCATATGGAACGTCGAAAAAAAACCCCTCAGTCATCTTCTCTTTGTGCAGTAAATCTAGCAAAGCCATCTCGACCGCAAACCTTCTGTTCACCTCGGTCCACGCTCTCCATCGCAGTTAATGAAAGAAAATGAACTGGCAACTGGACAGAACAGTCTCATATTCAGCAATTAAGCACAGTCGACCTTCCCGCTGAAGCCCATATGATAAAGTGCACAAGAGAATTTAAACACAGTCAATGTTGAGAATTTGATTAAAGCAGCCGTATCACATACAGTACATAGAGATGACAGTGCGACTGTGCTTTCGGGTAAGCACAAGCGGTTGCATTGTTCTGTGTCTGGCCACAACCTACATACTTTGCCTGAGACAGGTGCTGAATGACTCTTCAATATACAGTGGGACTCTCTCACACACACGCACACACACACACACACACACACACA
>JAOXYL010000105.1:7022175-7032423 GCA_028564955.1 Terapon puta | reverse complement strand
GCGCATGCCATCAACATGTCAGACAGTTGACGGATGTGTGTATACGCTGTAGAGGCCCACGAGGTATCTTTTATCTTTTGTTTTCATCCCAGACAGAATTTACACAAGGACTAAAGTAGCCGTCTCTTGGCCATATGCTCTGCAGACTCCGTGGTATTTCCACATTAAACCTGAAAAAGCAGTAAAGAAAACAATGGAAAGAACAGATGTGGAGTGTGCTGGGTTAAATTTTGACTTTTTTCTCTTCCTGGTCTGCTGAAAAGTTCTTGAATCAAAAACATTAAAGAGATTATTTAGTTTGGGTAAAAAAAAAAAACTACTTACTGTCGTCTGGTCTTTGTTTCCAGAGAGAAAGTTGATAAAGGTTTTCTAGATGCCTGCATCTACGTAAAAGACCGCATGGAAGAGGTTTCATCCCCGGATAAAGAAATGGTAAGAGTTTCCCTCTACTTTATGAAATCAGATTAAACTACAGGGTTAACTTTCCTGCAGTCCTCTACACTGTATCAACCTTTAAGGCTTTTGTAACATGTCTCTGTCCTGCAACAGCCTGAACTCCCTAAATTGATGTTTGGGGAACACTGAAAATCCTGCCTCTGTCTTCTCTCCTTTCTCCCTCCTCAGCGTCAGGTTTTAGTGGTGCTCTACCAGGAGTGGTTCAAGGTCTCCAGTCAGAAGGAGTCACAGGCCGATACCGTCAGACTATACCTGCGACAAGTGGGCTTGACCACACCCACTCTCCTGCCATATGTAGTTAACTTGACTGACGGCAACGGGAATATGGCCCTGCACTACAGTGTGTCCCATTCAAACTTCCCTGTGGTCAAACTGCTGCTGGATACCGGTGAGAAACAGACACATGTGAGCAGGAGAGAATAAAAGCGGATAGATGAGGTGCAAAGTTGCACAAAATGCCCTCTTTGTCCTTGTGAAACATTATGTTTGTGTGTTCAGGTCTATGTGAGACAGACAATGTGAACAAGGCAGGCTATACTCCAGTGATGCTCGCTGCTCTGACGGCTGCTGAGAGCCCTGATGATCTGGAGGTGGCACAGCAACTGTTGAAACTGGGCGACGTCAACGCCTGCTCCAGACAGGTGAGATACAACACGTGTTTTGTGCTTTGTTATTGTGGTAAAGAGAGATTTATTTCAGGCATGGTAGGTCTGGGAATTGAAGAAATCCTCTGGGGAAATCAAGGCATTTTTTTTTTATAAGTGGGTCAGTTTCCAGGAATGCATCACCACCTCAGCTGTTTTTTCTCAACAACAAGGCCACCTCTCGTGCAAGCTAAACAAACTGTAAAAAGACAAGGATAAAATACTGAGGTATGCTTTCCTAGCGTAACATATCTCTCTGTGAAACTTTGTTGTACTATTTATGTGTATTCAGCCGTGATACAAATTTCAGAGCATTACACTTGACACCCCTTTTTTCACACATCGTAATTAGTCACTTTCGCCCACCTTTCCCTCTCGTCCTCTATCCCTCTTTTCCTCCCTAATCCCCAAACCCTTTTTCTCAATTTCTCTCTTCATCTCCCCCTTCATACCTGCCCTCGCACTTTTTTAAAATTCTCTCCATTTCTCACTTGTTCTCTAGGCGGGCCAGACGGCACTCATGCTTGCGGTGAGCCATGGCCGCGTTGCCATGGTGAAGCTGCTTCTGAGCTGCGGCGCGGATGTAAATTCCCAGGACCGCGAGGGCTCCACGGCCCTGATGTGCGCCAGCGAACATGGACACACACACCTCGTCCGTATGCTGCTGGAGACGGGTCTCTGTGACACCAGTCTCAAAGATAAGGTATGCTGCTGTGCTGGAAAAGTTGAAATGAAGGTGAAGATGTTTCACTTCAAATCCAAGGGGGTGAGGAGGGGAAAGGGACAACACATTAAGAAGGCATCTGTAGAGGCGACAGTAAAGGCATCCTCACTGTTCCCTTTCTTTTTGTGTATAACTGGCCATGAATTGAGGCATTTGTCAGTTTCACTAAGGTGCAGATCTTTGCCCTTCCCACTGCACTTCACCACATGTGTAGCTCCACTGATGTTGAAGCAGGCAGTCCCATGGGTTACCTTAGTGTGCTGCCAGGTTTAAAGCATATCATAATGTTGCATAAACAGAGTACACCTCAACCCAGAGTAAATATGTTCAGTCACAGCCCCTTTTTAAACACTACATATGTTATATACACGCACATATAAATAGAGAGAGATCCTATAAATAAATAAAGAAGTAGGCAAAAACTTGGCTTCAAAGTGGGTTCACCTCTAGCTCCCGCAGTAGCTAATTTATCCATGGAGCAAGCAGCAAGAAAGACTCTGATCCACATTGAGTGGGAACTGAGGGCAGAAGTCTGAGACTTCCTGCATATGCTGTCTTTGGCTTAATTTGGACCATGGTGACTCTCCCATAAGAGTTCATAAAGGTCACTTCAATGCGCCTTATTTCAACAGCTAGTTATGCATCCTTCTCCTCCATGAATAATCGCACAGCTTGTAGTGTTTGGCTCACATATACTATAAAATATGTCACTGGATATTGGGCTGTTGCCACAGTCAGTGTTAGGTCCCCTGTAGATGATGCATGACCCACGCGGAGTAGATTGAGTGTTCAACCTTGTACGTTATTGATTTCTGTAGATTATCGATTCCTTCTGCAATCTAAGTCAGAGAACGGTCACATCACAACTTGCGTTTTGCTCTGCCACTGCACTTACCCCTAACAAAAAAAAAGAATAAATCCTGTTAACACAACTGTTAACACTGTTGTAACGCTGCTGCTGCTCGACATCTGCATTCAACAATGGGCTTTGATTCTGGTTCCCAAAGGATGCAAGATTTGTCGCTTCAGTCATCACTTTCAGCACAAAGTGTCGCTGCTTCCAACACTGCTATAGCATTATAGCATTTGTGCAACACTTATTTCTCCCGGTCTCCCTCAGGGGACGGTACTTCAGAGGACAACTCACTCCATGTGTTCTCAACAATTAGCCGAAATCATAAAAAGTCCCTCCTGATTTTTTTTTTACCTGGATTTGACTGTTAAAAGTTGAGATCTGTAGAAATCCATCCTGCAATCATCCTGTGACTCTGTGCCTCTGGTAGATCATTTGTTGTGCGACTCCATGACAACCCACAATTACACACTATATTTAGTGATACTGGAAGACAAACACTATCAAGCAGCTCTGGCAAATGATTTTAAAATATATACAAGTAAGCCAAGCGGTTTGTTTAACAGGTTTGTGAAATTTATAACACCGAGCATTCACACAGTTCTGAGGCATCTGTTATCCCAGGAGACAAGAGATCTCTCAGTATGCAGCTTTGTCTGCCCTGGTTTGATGTAATATCTTATGTCTAGCCTTTGATTAGGAGAATAAATAGGAAACACCGGGACACACTGTGAGAGTGATGCAGAAAGTTAATATAACCAGCATTATAGAGCATTACCACATCTCTCAGCTGCGAAAATGTGCAGTTATGTGTCTTTATTGATGTCTCAGTGTCAAGACCACAACACAGCTGAAATTATACAGGGATACATTTACATTTTGGAGCGAAATGTTCTTCCCACACTATCTTAGGAAAAAGTGTTATTCACGCATATATAGAACTTTCTCATTTTTAATATTTATTAGTAGAGCATGTCTTCTTCCATAAGTAATGAGTACAGATACAGTGCAGATAGCGGATCTGTTGATGAATACAGGGTTTCTGAACCTGACACCAAAAGTGATGAATCTACAGGCAAAAGTCTACAACAACTACCAGTGTCAATAAGAGCAATGACACCAAAATCACAATCATCTCCCTGTCCATTTAAAAAAAAAGGTTGTTTAGTTTAACATGCTCATGTTGGTCCCTAAACGCAGAGATAGCATATTTTTTTGTTGCAGTCCTTGTGTTGCCACTGGAAACAGGATTTATAGTGTTCTTATATTAAAGTGTTGAAAAATGTTCCCACTGATGTTTATGTCTTATGTGCGCTGGAACATTTCCCTCATTTCTCTTCCCCTGCAAAACCTCCCGAGGCTTATTAATTAACTCTGGCTTATGAGGCAGGCAATTTTTGCATGATTCAAAGAGGCTTATCGATGAATATTATTATGATCTTTGTTGCACATTTTGATGAGTTATTTTTGAAAAAAATAATTACATCCAATTTACAGAAATATTACAAATCTCGAATGGTATCTGAAAAGAGGCAGAATACAAGGACTTGTTTTACTAGATACTGAACCCAGCAAGTGCAATGATGTTCACAGCAGAGCTGTCTGTATCAGGGTTGATGCAATATATACTGGACGTATGTACTGTAATGTCCAGTTACTCGAGAAAGAGCAACACAACACTGCCACTGCCAGGATAAGAACAGTCACTGCATTGCCTTTGATGTGAAATTGTGACATTTTCCCTGTGTTTTTCCCCAGAATGGACAAACAGCACTGTTGGTGGCAGAGGGAGCCTCCCACCAAGACATAGTTGACCTTCTGAAGGCCCATGCTGAGAACCGAGCCTCCAAGCCGTCGTCCACTCCAGACCTCCTCTGAGTCAGGCCGGCCCTGTTTACTTCCAAATCAGTCCGGCTCGCCGACCTCCGACTCGTCAATTTCCAACATCCTCTGCCCACCAATAAAGAGAGAAGAGGTTGAATTTAAGACATGGTGACACCATGGCAAATGCTCTGTTTACTGTGGAACCACATATGAACCTCTGAGACTGGAGTGCTCAGAAATGTACGGCCACATTTTTCTTCCACATCTCTGCCAACATGCCCTTTGGGTGTTTATGGATATGCTGCATCAACCACTCAGTGGACAGACAACAAAGGAGGCCGGTGTGATCGACAGGATATTGCTTGGGACAGGGTGAGAATATCAAGCAGGACCGGGGGTCGACTGACCTGCAAGTGGATGAAGAGATACTCGACGAACTGCTGCTTCTTATCATCAACTAGCTCTTCAAGCAAAGTACTAAGCACATGATCTACCTTTCAAATATACGATATAAAATATGACATTATTCTCTTTCTTTTATGACACTGACATCATTCTTGTCATATTTGGACATAAGCCATTATTGAGAACATAGTATATGTAGAATGTTATTCTAAAAAAAATTATAAATCATATACAAACACAGAAACTGTATTTTCTACTGCACTTTTTTATTGTGTTTGTGTACAGTAAATAGTTCTCTCTAATATCGATGTCCAGAAGAAACCATATATCTCCAAAAGTGCAAATTAGAACATGTGATAAAAGAATATAACTTCAAGGCATATTACCCATCATTCAGTGGATATTTGACACTATTTAATGTATTATTTTTACCATAGTCATTATGTTTTATTCACATACAGGACATGGGTGATCATCAACTGTGAATTATTGAAATGCTTTAGTTGGAGATAAACTGTTTTTGTTGGACACGAAGAAATGATTTTTTTTTTATAACTACAGTAACCACAGATTAAAGAAAGACAAAAGTCTTCGAATAAGAAGATTGTACTGTTTGGAAGGTGCTGCATGCCAATACACAGTTACTCCCCCTACTGGCTGTCACATAGTACTAAACAGTATGTTGTAATACTGTCTGTTTTCATGATGAACGCGTCTCTCTTTCTTCGTCCCTCAGTTCAAATACAATGTATGTCTTGTCGCCTGCTCGTTTCAGATCAAATCATGTATGCAACTGCTACAAAATGCACAATGAATGTCAGGCTGGCCGTGATACATTCCAAGAAAAAACATGTAGCAAGTCTAACTACTTATATTGGCATGGATCATGGGACTAACAGAAACTCTCAGTGAATATGGCAGACATAGGAATGAGTCTGGATATCTTTGCTATGTGCAACTAAAGACATTTTAATCACAAATTACAAAGATCTGACCTACACTCGCAGATTTAGTTCCTGCCCCAAGGCATATTTGAAAATGGTAAACTGATAAGCTCTTCAAGCTGAAATTAAAGGTTTGTTTATAGCTCGCAGCCTAATGGGAAGCAAGATTAATGAAATGGTAACATTCAGTAAGAAACTAGGTAAAGGGGAATGGCTTTGGTTTAGCCTTAATCAGATGCCCGTCCAACATTTTAGATGTGATTCAGGGAATGTGGCCTTTCTTTTGTTTTCCACAAATCTACACCCATATTCCTAAAGTATCTCAAAACAGGAGTACTAGTCTAATAAAATGTTTACAACTTAACAACTCTCCCTCAGTAACCCCAGCAATATCTCCTAGATGTCCAGCAGGTCAGGAAGGAAGGATGAGTTCATGTTAAACAAATAGACGACTTAAGTGACTTTATCTGCAAACAGCCGTCCCTGCAGAGTGATCGTGACTGGTGGACAAAATATTTATTTGGGATCTTTTGAAAGTAGACATTTGAATAAACCCTTTAAAGAGGCACTCAAAGGATTTAGTTTTGCATTTCCATAAAATATAAGAACCCCCCGAATGGATCCAGTGAAGATATCCTGAAGTTTGGCTGCATGCTCTAATTCCCATAATGCAACCAATGGCATCATTTTGTTTGACCATGAAGTCCACATCTGTCAGATTTCCTATCAGTTTGTAATACAGACTTTCTGTAATAGATTATAGTCTCAAACTGGAGACACAATAACCCAGGTGACATCATGCAGGTTATCTGACACCGTACAGCTGTTTTCACAAACTGAGTAATACTCCTCATGACAGGCACACTGACATCTTGTTTGGGGCAGTGCTTCTTTAAAAGGTTTGCTGGGGTTACTAAGGTTTGAATTTAAAGGGGAATACCACTCATTTTAACAACTGCCATATCTGTGGTCTCTGACGATCCTGCCTGCGTTACAGCCAAATCTGGCATAACAGCAAACTCTGAAAACGCCTCAGTACTTGTTTCTTACTGAAAAAATGAGATGTCTCAGCTCCTGTTATTGCTTTTAAGAAGCCGGAGTTTTGGTTTGCTCTATTAGAAGCGCTGACTTCTAAGCTGAACTTTTACTTTCTGAGATGCAGTGTGATCTGACCACTGACCCTGCACCAGTACTCTCTCATTCCCAGATGCTTTATCAATATGGGTGCTAATGTAGATTGACATGAAAACCTATATAAAGTATCCTAATTATACAGAAGTATAATGGCTGCATTTACTCTCTAACAATGAGAAAATTTAAACAGTGGCTTAGTAATCAGATCACCACCGTTTGTTGAGTCACAAAGTAGCACAGATTTTCTCAACAATGAGGCTGCATTTACACAGGATCAGAAACTGATTTTTAACTCTGTGCGGCACGTCCGATCATTATTGGTTGATCATATTTTGGGGGGTGAAAATATGAGTCCTTATAGCATCCCACGATTCAGCCAGCCAAAGGATGATCTGGTCTGTGCTGCTTGAAATATCCAATACAACTGGTCTTCCGTGCCTGTGTGCTAAGTCTTCAGAATGCATCCTTATGTTTAATCCAGTGTGACCCAGATGTAATAAGGTTTCATTACTGGCTCAACACCAAAGAACTGAAATCAGATCTGTTTCACATGGGGTTAAGTATGTAGTTTTATCTGTCCCTGTAAATTCAGCCAAATACATGTACATACAGTATTGTGAAAAATATATAACAAGTATGGTCTGACAGTTTGCTCAAAAATTATATTAAGTATTTATTCCAAATTATATATTTTTTACCATATATAGTATACTTATGTATGCATGGACAAATATCCCAGTGATTCTGTTGGGGGGGATTTGGATGATCGGAAAATGAGTGTTCCCTGATGATGTGATTATTCTGCCTATCTTTGACTGGTCGGGTGGTGTAGTAACGTGTGATTTGACAAGGTTGTGGACTGTGCCCTTTGATGCTACCTTTGACATTAATGGGGGAAATATGACGCAGGTTTGACACTGACTCAAGGTCTAAGAGCAACGTCTCCCTTGTTTAAATATCCAGCGGAAAATTGAAGTGTTTGTACTCGACAGAGTCAAATGTAAAAACCTGTACCTCTCTAAAATATTCCTTGTACAATGGGCTTATATGTTACGAACCAGAGAACTACTTCAAAATAAATAAACATGAAGATTTAAAACATGTTATGTGCATATTTCACGTTATTCTCCTTCATCTCCAACAGAAAGCAGCAGCTGCTAAAAGATGATATCTGTGCTGTTTATTTACCAGCAGTGAAAGAGGCCTTTATTTTCAGTTATGATGAGTTGGGAAATGCACAAAATTCTTTCATCAACACAGTACAATGTACAGTGTGCTGCTAGATGATTATGTTTATCTCTGAAACACACAGACGAACAGAGACAACTATTTCACAAACAGATCCGCCTGTATGCTGATGAGCATATGCAGGCCTCAGCTCCAACACACACGGTGTAATGAAAAACAATGACCAGCAGGTAGCAGTATTAGTGTGTGCTAAGATCACTAAAAGAGGCGAACAAGGGTCTCTGTCTCTGCCTAAACATGATCTAAATATCTAGAAGGCAACCAGCCATAGTGACGATTTCTTGAAGAAATTCAGACTGACTGGTGCCCAATCGATCAGTGCAGAATCAAAGAAACCTTCGTTTAAGCACTTAAGCTCTGTGGGGTCACTCACACATGGAGGATGTTGAGGTCATGAGGTGAGAGTTGATGGAATCACAGTATTGAACATCTGACCAGAAGACTTTTGGATGCAGCAAAAGGTCTTATTGTCTTTGACTTCTTTCTGCCCTATCACCTCAGTGATTGAGAAGCTTCTGAAATCCTCTTAACTGACCTCTAATTTTGTTCTCAGGCTTTCTCCAACAATGCTCACAGAATATGTACAAAAAGGAGAACGTCATACAAGTAAAGATAAACATAAAAGTCGAAGGCAAATGAAAACATAGGAATATAGATATACATACATATATATAATTAGGACAACTTGATTGCAGTGACTCCTGCCTCCAAAGGGACAAGTGGACCCAACCCATGCCAGCAAAATGCCACTGCAGCATAACTGAGCATCCAGATCCCCTCACTATAGGAGTCAAGTCTGGTCTTGATGTATGACATGCATGCACCCGTCAACGGGTGGTGGATAACTCACCTGACCAGATGAACTTTTCCCACATCACTATAGACCAGATTTTTGCACTACTGAACCCTAAAAAGTGAATTTATGTTCATAACGAGGGCTTTATGCACTGCAACCCCTCTTTAATGTCTCTCTGTGTGACTGTCGACCGACTGTTCTTGCTGACAGGCTGTTCGCCATCTGCGCTGACATCCTCAGTCCTTCTTTTTCATCACCCCCACTTCTCATCGCTCTCATCAAATGTGCATTGTCGACCACAGTTTCCCATCCTGTTTACTGATGTCTTTTTCACCAGATCTAAATCCACGTGTCACTTTAGCCACCGTTCCTATTAAAACGCTGTCTGTGTGACTGGAGCTCCCGACATCTGTGCCCCTACGATGAACCCTCCTTCAAAGTCACTTGGATCTTTTCCTACTGCTCGCAGGCTGCTCATAAGCAACGGGCACATTCTGTTGTAAAAGTTGACAATAAAAGACTAGACTGTCTCTGAATGAGAATGAAACCATCTAGAAGTAAATCTACTGAGTTAAATTCACATTCAAGTGATAAAGAGTTTAAGGTGCAGCAATTTAAGGTGCAGCAATACTTCAACATTGTTCTGTTGAAACAGGTGCGCGGCCACTTACTCAGACACTTCATGGCACAAATGAGCACGAGCATGACCACTGCTCCCAAATATAAGTCCTCTCTAAAGCACTGAGCTAGTCTACTTCCAGGGAGCCAGCATAATGGATAATTAAGTGCCAACCCTTCAATAACCTTAATCATTATGCCATGTTAACCGCCTGATTTCCTGAGGGACTACATCTGAATTCAAACACCTGCTATCAACAGACTTTCTCAAGTATTTCCTTTTGTTCTCGCAGTTGCTTCTGCATATTCAGAATTCAGTTTTGCTCATCTTTTATCAAATTAATTAGAACTGCAAATTTGCCCTGAGGTTTGCTATGTGATTGCTGCAGAAATAGTCACATTTTAAAACAATACAGAAGGTCTAATTTCCAATAATGAAGAAGGTTCAGGTGGATTTAGAGACTTTCGAGAGAAACAGAAAACACAGAGCATCACTGGGCTGACTTGAGCTGGCATTAAAAAAAGGTTATTCAGGCATGATGAAATATTTAAAACTTTAAATTCTTTCTGTTTCTTTAATGTCCCTTTGTTGATCATTTCAA
>JAOXYL010000105.1:7004642-7017070 GCA_028564955.1 Terapon puta | reverse complement strand
TAACTTTTAAACATCCTTAATGCACATGCAGCATGACAACGCTGAGGTATTTATCAGGCCACTTTTCAATTGGCTGAATAATCCCCATCATCAATTATACATACGAGTGCAGTGCCGGGTCAAAAAGTGCCCGCTCAGAACCGTCCGATAGTTTCGCCACCGGTATTGCTCCTTACAGCTTTTTTTTTTCGAGAACTGCTCATCCAAACAACTTCACACTTGACACTGTGCTGTCTCGAGGCAACGCAGCCGCCGAGTGTGGAGTCGGCCGGATGAACGGTTGTCGAGATAATCAAAGGACAAACAGGCAAAGAGGCAGAGACTCCCTCCATTTCGCTCAGATACGTTTTGGACGGAGAGAGACAGGCAGACGAGATTGAGAGGGGGAGTCTGAAATATGCTGCAGACACTGACGCACAGAGTGTAGACCCGCCATAACCCTTTGATCCACCGCGAGTCCTTCGGTTATCATGAATCTTCAATGAAACCATTGAGCTGCCTTGGCTTCTGAGCTCGGGGAGATGACAGCGCGGGGCACTGGCAGGGTTGAATCTTCAATGAAGAGCAGCAGCAACCCTGGAACAATGGGCAGGCCAAAGAGCGCCCATATCCTCAGCCAACTCTCCCCGCCGGCTCATCCATCAAACCCCCAGTGAACTGTCTCTCCTCTCAACTCTCCAGGGACTACGCACATCCCTCGTCTCCTGTTACTTTTTCCCCCCTTGCTTATACTGTCAGCACGCTTTACCCCCTTGCTTTTTCCCCCCTGTTTCTCCTTCCCCTCTCTTTAACTTGCCTTGTCTTTTCCTTTGGTGGGTTTTGTGGAAAAAGAGGAAACAGACCAGAAATGTGCTCGTGGCATTTTCACTCAGAAATCCACAAGCGTAACGGAAGATTAGCTTGGGCCACACACACCACTCACTTTGTGACGCTGTTTTGTCACGTGTCCGGTGAACACTTCAGTACATGATACACTGACTCAAATCTCAAATGACCTATTAAGCTTCAAAGTAATTGATTAATTGATTATTTATTGATTACATCAAATGAAGGACAGTTGTGCTCTCTGATTAAGTCGTCTGCTAATCATGAACTGTGACAGTGGCCCTGCTAAAACACCCCATGACCCCAGTTTACTACCTTTTTTTCTGTACTGACACACTTTGGCATGAAACCCGTCATTGTTCAATAGTTTTTGTCTTTTCTTGGACAATAAAATTTGATGGAGCATATACATGTAGACTGTACTTCCTTTCAGTAGCTCCAAAATGAACCCCAGTTTACATCAGCTAAAGATGCCACATGTTGTTTAAATTCTGGCAATTTGTCCACCAACCCTGTGTTTCACTCACCAGTTGAACTTGCATGGTGCCGCAGGTTGCATGATGGAGTTTGTACTTTTCAAAGGTCCAAGGACAGAGGGTGTTGTGTGCTCTGCAAGCTGTAAAACCCTGTGAGAAAACATGACTTGATTCAACTGAACTTAACAAGCTGGCAACGGGCAGACACACATTTTGGGTGGGCGGTTTGAGGAGCTTTGCCATGTTACAAAGCTGCAACCTATTTACTTTATTACCAAGCTATAAAAAGTCATGTCAGCATGAATTTCAAGCAGCAGTAAGATAATCTGCATATATCGATTTCTCCCATAAGTAGCTAGACATCTTCATATTATTTTTATGCAGAACTAAGTATAAATTGTAAAAGGACTGCACTCTGACGGCATTATTCCACCATAACTATGGCGTCACCACATCTGCAATATAGGAATTTTTTGATGTTGTGTCGGTATTGTCTTTGTTCAGACTTTGTCATAACTGAGACAGTTAACAAATCCCAAACCTTACAGAACATGCAAGTTATATATATATTTTTTTACATATTTCTAAATTGATATGAGATACTTATAATAGGATTTTTGCAAATAAATTCTAAGTATAAGAAATACAAAACCAGTCACTCTCAACACTTACGATTCACTAGACATCAGCCTTTGGGCAGAGGTGTGTAGCACCCAGCCAGTAACAGCATGCAGGGTGTGGGGTGCGTGACGATAAAAACGTAGCAATCAGTTTCCAAATCGTAAGCATGTGGGAATGTGAAAAGCTCGTGTGCTTTGATTTGGGAGGGAGAGGCCAAATTCGACTTATTATACCTTTAAAGTTTGCTTCCTTAGTACAACACAAAATGAAAAACAGTTTCTAGGTGGATCACAGAGATATATGAGACAAGTATCAACACCAAAGGTTGGACAATTTTTATAAATTTAATATATCAATATATAGAGATATTTATCAACAGCTTGATTTCATAGAAACGTGAGTGAGACCATTTTGGCATACAGTACAGATATTCCATGTAAGTACAGAAGTTGCTAAGTTTTTAACTCCCCCCGTCCCTCCCCTCACCAACCCACCAGTTAACCCCCCCACACCCTCCCGCAGACACGTAACACAGAAAAACAGAAAGAGTAAAAGTATACAGGAGCACAAAACAAGGCACCAATAAATTAAAATGATAACCCCTCTTTTTTTTTGTTTTTAAAACACACAACAACAAAATCTATTCAACAGAATTAAATACAGTATGAACACTAAAAATCTGCGATGCTGTTAAGAAGCAAAAAAACAAACAAACAAAAAAACGGAACAGACGGGAGAAAAAGTCAAATAAAAACACTTTGGCAGATTATTAATTTTAGTTACAATCAAGTAGTAAATAAATCCAGTGCTCTTGTGTACAAATAAATTCATATATAGTCTACACTCCTTTTTACCCCAGAGGTTTATGTACATCTTTTTTTTACAGATACATTTAAAACATTATCAAAAAGGTTTTTTGCTGTATGAAAACGTATTTACAAGTCACGATTCAAAACCATAGGACTGTACCATTGGACCACCCACCCCCCCCTTTTTATTTCCCTCCTAAGAACGTTATCTCTTTACACAGTGCAGAAGGCTTCTTGAAAAGTTTTGTGCAACAAACAGCGTAAAAAAATGCCTGTTGTATGGCTGTGGAATGGACGGAGTCCCGAATGCTTTTTGAGATTTCCTTGCAGGCAATGACACATCAGCAACATTTTGAGAAAATCACCTCAAAGACAGTTGAAGTGAAACGTCCAAATCTGCAACAATACTATTTTTTTATCAAAATATTGCCAGTGTATATAATCATCCCAACCCATACAGAGATTAACACACAGAGACTTGACTACCTCCCCATTACCGCCTTCTTCCCCCCAACCTTCATTTTACACTGACTGGTAGAAAAGTGTAGGCGACTGAACGCTGCCCTTCAAGTAGTCAAACATCAATGAAACTGAGAGGGGTTTGGCGAGGTGAGAGAGAGAGAGAGAGGGAGAGAGAGCGACAACTACAACTCACAGACTAACAGTCCAAAAAACACATGATAATCAGAGGAACCAGTTGGTGAAGGAAAGTCACTGGGTCGACGAGAGCTAATTGCCAGCCAAGTAGAGTCAATGAGGGCTCCTTCCACAGTCCAGACCTGTAGCTGTTTGGGGGGGTTGGTGGTGGTGACAGCGGCTTCTCCTGGCTGAGCAGGCTTTGTTCACCTGTTCGCTGGCTCGCCATTGGGAAGGCTTTTATTTTTCCAGCTCTTGGGGGGTTTCCTTGTTCTTTCAGGGATTCCAGGTTATATCCTCCAGTGTTCTTTTTTCCTTTCTTCCAGTGTGTGTGCGTCCATCTACCCAAAGACTGACAGCCCTTGCCAAAGACGTGGCTGAGATGAAGATGGGAGGGGGATGAGAGTGCATGGAGACAGTAATGCTGACTGGCTCTCTACACTAAAAACTCAGTGGTGATACTTTTGATACAGTGCATGAGGGAGTGAAGTGGTGGAGAGTGTGAGTGATGTTAGAAAGCAGTCAGTGCATCCTGGTTAAAGCGGCGTGGATGGGAAAAGGTTGGAGACAACCATTAGAGGAGTGCAGAGAGGAAGAGAAGGAGCAACAAGCAACAGGACAGTTAAAAGCAGGGAGCACAAATCAGGAGCTGTAATTACAACATACATTTATATTAATGGTTACCACGGTTGTTAGAATTTGCTACGTGTGATGAGCTAATAACACCTTTACCATAAAATAAACCAGATATATATAGTTTGACATAATTTAGTTTGACCTTCTGGGACAGTAATCTGACTATGGTGCACAAGATTTGTTATGAATATCCCAAATATTTTATGAATGAGTGGGTTTAAATGAAGAGTTAAGCCTATATGACTGAGATTTTATTACACCAGCTGTATGTAAATTCTTAAATACGGTTTTGCATAAAGTTGTTATGAACTTCTTAGTAACAACTAGCTACTGTGACTTTAAATGAGTGATTTGTCATTTTGGGGACCCACATTAAGACTTGAGGAATGTTTTTGCTAATAAAAACGTTCCTAGGAAATATGTTTATTTTGTCCAAACAAAAGCTATACACACATGAAAATGTAGCTTTACGGGGGACAAGAGATGTGTGGTTCATAATTAGTGCTGTTCACACAACACGTATAAGTAAGTGGGAAACATTTGATCACACTAATATGACATTATTTTGCCATTTAGTATCATATAATCAAAATGTTGATCTGATCACCTGTCCTACAGTATAACTGGACAACAAATCAAAAAGCTAACGTTGGCTTTGCTTGTTAGTTCATTCAACATTCACACCTCATAGTCACAAGATGTAAATATTTAGTTATAACTCATTTATACAGAAGACCGAAATTACAATTTGGCAAAGTCTAAATTTATTTAATTAACTGCTGGTGCAGCCGGCTCCAGGTCCTTATTGTGGGAACCTCTTAAATTTAACACGGATACACCTGAATGCAACAGTGCAGCAACTACTGGATAACACTGAAAGACTGAAAGAAAATGAAAAACAAAAAACTGAACTGGAGTGAGAAACACAAGTACCTATTGAATATCATACCTGTATCACAATGACTGAACATATGTAAATAAACTCACAACACAATTAAGAGGGAGAGGGCTCAACCTGATCCTCATAGCTGTAACCTGTTAATTATGGAGCTGACTGATTTTGCATTGAAGAGTCCAGAAAGAAATGTGCAGAGAGCACGCCCTCTACTACCACTGCAATTACTACCTGCTATATGATGAATGACAAATTTCCCCTTCTGGACTTTTTCAGTGTCCTTCAGTTGAGGCTGCTCCTCTCAAGGTGGCCATGAAGTGGACCAGCCAATCTGTCTTCACACTGTACCAATAATAACTTTTCTACAATGCCACGCTCAGTCACCTCAATAAATAAGCAATTTATTCTCCGAAGTGCAAACCCTCAGCATGGAACTCCATTAGACCTGCAGCAAACACGGACCTGAAGGACACTATGGGGAGTGCAGAGCTGAGCCCGGGGTTCAATCCAGCAGTGGGTTTGGGATTTATTTAATCTGAAATTCACAAAGCTGTCTGACCTGTGGCATCTTTCTCAGCATCCTACAGCATCTGCATCTTTCCTTTCAGAATTACATACAGGTTTTTATGCAAGTAAATGGAACTGTGAGCTAACAGAACAATTATTATGAACATCATATCTCCTGATAGTATTAAACATCGACTGCGGTTTATACTAAAATGCAGCTGTGTCAGTTTAAACTGTTTCACACAGGTCGAACCTGAATTCTGCCCAAAAACCAAACACTGCAGGAAGCTCTCAAAGCAGTCCAGGATCATGCTGAGCTGAGCCACAGTCATCCACACTCTGTAATGCATTATATTTTTCTTCATGTGAACAAGGTTAAGATGAAGGGAGATGGCCTCCCCCTTGTGCTCAATCCTCCTTTGTTAGATAGACGTAAGGGAGTGCAGGGGTGGAGAGGACTATAATTTACCTGTCTAGCGTGCCACTCGTCGCATACACATTCGCACAAATCCCCCACCGTGCATCATAAAGTGAGGGGGGAGAGTGCCATCCTTCTGAAGAAGGTGAGCAGAGTGAGTGTCAGGATACTGCGACGCAACATCAGCAGAAATCCGGCAAAATAAATGGCCTACCATTCATCTGCCAAGCACAAACCTGTTCGCATACGGTGTAGCCTGAATCCTGGCAGTCACTTCCTGCCTACTTTTGTCTTTGCCTGTCGCTGTCTTCCTCCCTCGGGGCTACCGAGCATCCACACTCAGCAAACCTTCCCAGGAAACAGTGAGAACCATGAATAATAACTTCCATTAATCAACTGTTTGTGTGTGTGCACACACTGTCTGTATAGCTGGAAATGAATATATGTATGCTGAGTCTGTGTTGGAAGACTTTAATGCACTTTTTTGCTTGTCAGTCAGTAATATATAGGTTTACGAAAAGGCAAAGAATGTGTCAAACAAAAGCATTTCTTAGTCCAGCTTAAGTGAAATGCAGCATTGTTCAAATCAGTTTTACCAAGAATGGAAGACCCGTGTTGTGTGCACAGTTTGGACAAAGCAAATCTCTGTACCTTAAATGATGCATCATAATTGTGCTTAACAGCTTCCAAATGCCCCTCCTTGAGACTAAATGATGTCTTGAATTGGAATAATTTGCCATAACTAGGTGTAACAGCTATCATGTCAACATGTCATAACGGCTTCTTCTAATTCTCTCCTGCAACGCACTGTGAGCAATTATTGCAATAGTCACTGGGCATGAATTCCATCTGATTCAATGGGCTGGAAGCATGTCTGTGGCAAGCCAATGGAAGATCCGCTCTTTACGCTGGTTTACACGTTTCCTCTCTATCCAGCTTTCAAATCAAATCAGTGCTCGGCTCAGTCAGCCTCGGCGTATTAGTCATCTGCTCGAACAAAACAGGGCCACTAACAACCACGCTGAACCAACAGTGACAGCGCAAAGTGATTCCTTCCAAAAGTGGAGTTTTCCTCTACAGCATGTCATCGAGAGACCACATTGAGGCAGAGATGGAGAAGTTACCATGCTAAAAAAAAAAAACGCCAAAAGCAGTGCTGTGAGCGATTGACACTCTGGGATCGATGTTTAAGTAGTGCTCAAGTCCCAACACTAACACCGGTGTTTGGCAGCAGCTGAAAGTCAAAGAACGCAGTACCTCAAAGCGTCATTTTCGGATCTCAAAACAGACGGGGGAAGATGTTTTGTAACCCTCTGCTGTCTGGATATGAAGCTTTACCTCCACATTAGAGACAGCAGCAGACACAAAGACAAACAGGAGCACACATGTGAGTCTTAACACCCACCGCAAATGAACAAACAATCCCAAGTTCATTATCAACCGTGGGCACACCTCTGATACTAGAAGAGAGGATTACCCATAATCCTTTGCCTTTTCTGCCCTGCTGCTTTTTGCCTTGAGGCACTACCCTCTGGTGGCATAAATCCCCCCATTCCACTCAAAAAAAAAAAAAAAAAAAAGCGCTGTGCCTTACTCCTTCACCCCAAAATCACCTCCAAACATGGAGACAACCCCATCATTTTTCCCCGTGGCTATATTTAGCTTTGCCTGCCAACACACAGTATGTCAGGGGGCAGATCTGGGAGGCTGGGTGTGAGAAACGATGACATTCAGCTATTTAAAAAAAAAAAAAAAAAAAAAAAAAACTCGAGTTGTGAGGAGGAAAAATAATGCCCTTGCCTACAACTATATATCCTTGCAAACTTGAACAAATCTGCCTTTACTGATGTGCGCTGAGAGATGTTGATTACATATTTACAACAGCAAACATGTACAAATAAATAAAAAAAAAAACTCATAATGAGGAAAATGGTGTATGCCAGCTTTTCCACCCCGATATGGTGGCCGAACAGCCTACTATTTACAATGTGCACTGAGAGAGCCAAATGAGGTTAGTTTGAACAAGATAATCAAGCAGCATCTTACACACCGCTACAGCTAACGAGAGGCAGAGAGAAGAGAGGAGTGGAGCAGAGGACTACAAATAAACTACCACTAAGGGGAGTAGTAGCGGCTAGTAGTGGTAGTAATGTTACTCCAGTGGAGAAGGTAAGAGAGGAAGAGGGGGGATGTACATGATACACTCTTCATCCCTGCACCTTAAAAAGGGAGGCAAAGTGAGGACTCTTCTCTTTCTCATCTGCGGTGTACTGGCCTCATTGTAGTGGTGTACAGGCTGTGGTGAGAGGAGGGGCCAGGATGGGATTGGAGGGAGGGCGCGCGGGGGGGGTTTGCAGGATGCGTTCCCCCCCTCAGGGATAGCCATCATCCTCCAGACTGAGTGCCACGCGCTGCAAACAGCAGATAAAAAGACCGTTACCACAGTAGGCTGGTAAAGGAGAGCGAGAGATAGACTGAGAATTGAGATAGAAGAGAGAGAAAGAAAAAAGTAGGATGACAGGGAACAAAGAAAAAGCCAAAGGAAAAAAGAAAGAGAGATTCACGTCTCTGTGGCACCCAGAAATGAAACGGCAGGTTCACACAGCATCCATGCTCCTGCTCCTTCCTTCGTCTTCTTGCAGTCCTCCCTATTCCCCTCGTCTCCCTGACCTTCCTCCTTCCAATTCTCCCCCCTTGTTCATTCCCTCCTTCTCTGGCTGCTCCTATGCAAGGAATGCAGGATGCTTGCCTACGGCTGCAAATGTCTGGCCCACATAATGCCAACCTGATTTCTCTGGCTGTCTGAGTTGCCACATTTGCCATGAGGGGAAGGGAAAAGAGAAGAGAGGAGAGAAGATGACAGGAGAGGAACAAAACAAGTAAAACGACAATAAAAGAGGCTTGTACGGATGTAAATAATAAAACTGGGAGACAAGAGAGAGAGTATAGTCCCCCCTCCGCGGCCCCCTTCACCGAGGGTGGTTATTAATTCGACCTTGAATCTTAATATGACTCCGTCGGGCACCTGTTTCACGCATGTGCTTGTGTGTGTGTGTGTATAGGTCTCCAGCCTGTCATCATGCCAGTGATACCCAGAATTCTTTGCCGCCTTTCTCTCTAGAGCAGCACAAAGAAATCTGTGTTACCATGCCAACCGATCAAAGCGCTAGACTCCCGCCCCCCCACCCTGTAATCCTTTCTGGCTGCCCTTCCCCTGCTTGCTCTCTGCTACCCAAAACAACAAATATATTCAGTAAACATCGCAAGTGACGCGGTCTTCATATATTTAAGTGCATCTGAGTCAAAATACAGCTGGCATTGATCTGGAGTTTGTAGAGAATGCAAGCTTCTCGCCCAATAAGTGATCCACAAACATGAGTCTGCATCAATGGGGAAGCAACAGGGCGGGCTGCAACTGTGGAGAAATGTGGAGACTGATGGTTTGTGCAACTGTACTCAAGACAGAATAAAGGAAATTCTATTTTGGACTGTCCGTACGTCTGATTTGTGCTCCCATTTTTATCCTTTGTATCTATAAAAATAATAACTAGTAAATATGATGTTACTATCCACTCTAAAAATCTAATTTGCGGATTGGTCTGGTCCTTTTAGCCACCTTTCCCAGGTGATTTAAAGCTATTAAGCTAGTTCTCTTTCTCCTCAAAAGGCAGGATGCCATTGCGGAGCCCCTCCCCTCCACCCCCATCAAGCATCTCTCTTTCACATATACTGTACCAAGACATCAGTAATTATTTAAGCCTCAGCGCTGCTCTCATGTGGCAGCACACTTGAAGGAACAACCATAAAAATCCCTCTGTGACAAGGACGATACCTTGTGGCACGTATTTTCTGTTGTCTGCTGACAATGTTGAAAAACTTTTGCATCAGCTGCTTCTGTAAACTAACATGACGTGCGACTGTGTAAGGGGTTTTGTCAGGAAATGGGAGTCTCATAAGAAACATCTCCCACGTAACAGATTAAACACTTCAACATCCAGAGAAAACTGACACACTGTACAAATAAATGGGACAGCAGGGGTGTGATGGTAGTATGTACTGTATGATTATGATCATGACCGTGATATAAATGTGGATGTGATGTACTGGTGAAGGGCTTATGTGAGCGTGTGTGAGTGGTGTTTTTAGTGACGACTGCAACAATGCCGTGTGAGAATGTGGGCATGTTCGTGTGCGAGCCTGCTCTTTCCTTCCACCAGGCCTACAGGTACAACAAACAGGCTTTTACAAAACCCCTGCGTATACTCCCACGTCCCAAATATGCCAAACGCATTCCTTCCCTCTGCAGCTTCGCTCATTTGCCGCTGGATAGCATGGGCGCCCCTGAGTACCAGTGAGAGTTGCTGTCTGTGATGCCGCCCCCTAGGGGAAGCGCTATGAATGGCTGGCTGTGGCTGCCACTCACTGCTGGGTACACGTGGCCGATGGACTCGCTGTGTCGCCCGATGTGGATCTCGTCGTCGTCGTCCTCCGTGGTCTTGCGGTAGACGGGGTTGTCGAAGTTCATGCTCTTGGTGTTCTTGCGTCGCCAGTTGCGCCAAACCAGGTATCCGCCGGTGCAGAGCAATCCGATGACCACTGTGGCAAGGATAGGGACTGCATGTGTTTAACACACACACAACAACAACACACGGCGGGAGCGTTAACACAGCCCAGGGGACACAGAGCGGCGCTTTAAGCACTCACACACACAGACGCACCTCACACACTTTCCGTCACGTACTGAGGGCTCGTTATTTTCTGTATGAATTTTAAAAAATGATGTTCTAATGTGGACCTGTGTGACAGGTTCGTAGGAGAAGTAACAAATTTAGCAAAATACACATAACACACATAATAACATTCATTTACACCAGGATAATAATTAGGTCTTATATTTAACTGTGTGGTTATCATTTAGGCATTTATCTAACAAACTGAATTGATTACGAGTCAGGATTGTGGTGGCTAAACAACTCGGCTACATAATTTCCTGTGGGAAACCTGGTATAATAATCTGATAATTAAAAAAAAAAAAGCTGTGTATTTTTCAGAGAAATCTGGTAAAAACAGAAAATGATGAGCCCTCATACTGTGTGTACACATCTTTTTACATTCCCTCTCAGTCTCAATCTACATGATCAAAAACACACCAAACATCAATACACGTGTACAATTTGCAACAATGAATATCTGCATGCATTGTCATACACATCATGAACTCCGCATCCACTTCACACACACACACACACACACACACAAAATCA
The DNA here is from genome assembly GCA_028564955.1 of Terapon puta. Taxonomy (NCBI): domain Eukaryota; kingdom Metazoa; phylum Chordata; class Actinopteri; order Centrarchiformes; family Terapontidae; genus Terapon; species Terapon puta. Next base: position 7,005,983 of record JAOXYL010000105.1, on the reverse strand, counting down.
AAACACAAATTCATGCACACACAAAGACTGAGGCACACAAACTCTTGTAAAATTCAGTTCCTGAAGACAGTGATTAGCGTTTTGGGAGTTTTTGAATAAAAGCACAGCAAGGTTGCTTAACTGCCATCAGCGAATTATCCTTGTGCTACGTTTGGGTGATGATTTGTAATTTTGTACTGCGCTGGGAAAAAAAAAAAAAAAGTCAAACACTATCTGCAGACTGGCTGACTCTGGTGTTTCTGGATGGGGTTATGAGAGGAGAATGGACAAGGGAAAGAGAAGAGGGAAGGAGTGGAAGAGAAAGGGGGATTGGGGGATTTGAGATAAGCTGTCTCTCTCCTCTCATTACCATATCAGCATGACTGCCGAGCTGCCCTGTAGGACCTGCGTGCGTATAGTGCATGTATGAGTGTGAGTGTGTGTGTGTGCATGTGTGTAGAGACCAACAGTCTGAAACAGAGGTGTGTCACTGAGGAGAGATAAAACAAGTGTGTGTGGGTGTGTGTTTTGGCGTGCGCATGCCCACGTCCATAGATGTGTCTGCATCCCCTGTGGAAGCCCCCATCTAATTGCTCTTTTGTTGGTTAGGCGCTTGAGATCCCTGTGTGCCTGGGCTGGAAACCCCAGATCCTCCTTTGTTCTTCTCTAAAAGCTCACTGATTTAAAAGAAATATCAGCCTTTGTCTCATTTAGAAAATTTCACTCCAATTAGAGAGCGGCAGAACAGCCTGACTTTGGCTAAATACTGATAATCATTGTTGGGCTGTTTCCCCTCGTGGAGTCGTGGGTGGGCGTGGTGCATTAGTGAATGTGTGTGTAGAATTGGGGTGCAGAAATCTGGCCCTCGTGGACCTCCGACAATAATTAATGTTTCAAAGCAGCCAAAAAAAAGGAAAAAAAAGCAGAATGGGGGGATTTATGGCCTCCATGAATGGCAGAAGGACAGGAATGAGGGATGGAGTGGAGAGGGTTAACAGTCTCGGGGGTTGTTTTAATGAGCTGATATCTCAATCGTCAAGAATGAAAGGGGGAACAAAAATTGCATTACGATGTTTTAGAGCTCCCATAATTTATCAAAGTATTCAATGTTAGGGATGAAAGAGATCTCAATTAGCCACATATGCTGCTACTGTAAGGTCATTTGCACATTCAGCGGATTTCTCGCTAAGGTTATGCATGAAAGTATTAAATATTTCCATAAAATTAGATTTTCATTTCAATCAAAGCTAATAGAATAAATTAACTTTAATATGCCATTTGATTGTAAGAACATGCATTGTTATAACCTTAACAATTACTGTATTGCCTATTTTATATATTATTATTTGTATGGTAGTGGTA
>JAOXYL010000105.1:6981593-6991821 GCA_028564955.1 Terapon puta | reverse complement strand
GAGGGACAACTGTAGGTTGGTGATCTCATGTAATTCCCAGCATAGCTCCACTGACCTTTAACCTGAGCAGAGATCAATTAAATGGAAAGAATCAAAACACCAGTGTGGGTGTGCATCCTCCTATGATGTTCAATTCATGGAAACAGCGCAGACACAAGCCTTAGCCACATTATTTTCTTTCTTTCTGACTGAATTTATTTCCATTGTCTTTTCCTTTCAATCCCCATGCCTCCTCTGCTCCTTCTTCCCAAACTCATCTCATCCTCTCTTACATCCCCTCTAGTCAAACAAAGAGGGGATAAGAAGTAATGCAATGATACTAAAGCCAGAGAAAGAGAAAACATTACTCTCTGCATGCCTCTGCGATCTACATTTCCTCAGGGCTTGCTGTCAAAGCAGGGGGTGGACACTGACTGGAAGGGTTTGTATGTGTGGCGACTTTTTTATGTGTGTGTTTGGCGGTGGCGTGTTCAGACTTTGATATGGGAACCCTGCGTCTTGCCTCTGCAGTGCTAAGAAACATTAGAACATCAGTATCGATGCGAAGCTTGCCGATGATACGCTCAAGTGGAAATTACTTAAAGATTCACTGTGTATCACCAAGGAATATGAGGGGCTGTGCAGGCCATGATACACACTTCTAAACTCACATCTCTTACATATTCAAGGGAGCTACTATGGGTACATGTGCTCTTAAAAGGAATGCTTGTGAGTGGTGATTTTAAGCTCATGCATGATAAAATGTCACAATCATTCATTTTTTGTGGTCTTCCCGTATGTCTTTTAATGCACAGATTAATGTTAGATGCTTCTGTATTACTAGTGAACATACAGTTATTTACAATGAAGCACAGTTACATTTAGGGCTGCAGCTAATGATTATTTTAACTATTGATGGTGATGGTGATTTAAGCTCTCAGTGACGTATTCATAAAGCTTGTTTTATTTAAAACCTGAGCAGAAATTTAAGACCATGTATGTGTGCAACAACTAAATCATACTATCTTTTGGTATACAACCAAGCACCCTACATTTCTTTTAAAACACATTACATTATGGATCGCCACAGCAGTTGTAATGGCAATGTAATCACCACCAATCTAGTGTTGCTAGAAAAATCTGTCTAAATGATGCAGATTATTCTTTTTATCAACACACTAATGTCAACAAGAGCTGTGAGGTATCACATGTTGTTATACAACTGGGGCTACATTGGGCCCAGTGAGCAGTTCACCATAGACCCAGACAGTCCAAAATGGTCCCTAGAGGCTCATTTCCCAGATAAGAGATAAACTAAATTAAACGGCCCAAAATGGTTCATTGTTTCAATTCACAACTTGAAGCAGGCAACTCCAAAGAAACAAACTTCCCATTATTGTTCTGTTGGGACCTGGACAATCTGCTGCACTGCTAAAGGATTTTTAATTTGGTTTGTATCATAACCAGAACAGAACAAAGACCAGAAGAGCTGAGGGCTATTAATCTCCAGGGATGAACTTTCAGTGCCTGCCTGAAACACTGGTTTTCTTTCTCTCTCTCTCTCTCTGTCTCTCTTTTTTTTTTTTAAACACACACACACACACACAGCACGCAGCACACACACACAAACACAATGTGCACGTCCAATGCCGGCACACTCAGCTGGACATGATGGATGTCCCTCCTTCCCTTTGCTTCCCATCATCACAGTGTGTGCAGCAAAGAGAGGCGAGGAGAGGAATGGGGAAAGCACTTCCTACTGTTCGCATTTCGCCTCCCTCTTTCTCCCCTTCATCCTCATTCTGTTCACTTCAGGTTCTCTTTTTCCACCATCAACATCATTTAAACTTGATGGGTTTTAACAGACTGAGTCACTCCTTCCTCAATAAATAAACTCAAATTAGTTTCATCGATTGCTGTACTCTACTGTGACTCACACTTGCTCTTGAAAAGATAATTCGTTCTCAGGGTTTATCTTGAAACTTTACTTTTTAAAAATCTCACATTTCTAAGTCAACCTCTCAGTCAGGCAACGTTCAATCATTGACTTATTTCTCGACAACTCTCTCCTTCAACTTGTTAAACTCTCACACTTCTTCCGCCACCCACTTCCTTTTTCTGGTTGTAACAGCAAAAACTCATGTCCAGTACTTCAATTTGACTCAATAAAACTCCAGAAATTCTCTGCCAGCAGGGGAATCAATGAGCAAGATATGAGAGTGTCACATACAAGGCAGAGATAAGAGAGGGCAGACCTATTTTTTTTTGGAGTGCATCTACCTTTGAAGGTCAAATAAGGACGTTGGGATCCTGTTTTCCTTTCAGGTGGAGACTTCCTACAAACACTTGGCGGTGCATGTAAGTGAACCATGCAAAGTCACTAAGTGAATGAAAATAAATGTATATCTATGTTGCCTAAGAGAGCTGTTTTAATAAAGTAGAAAACTATAGTCATTGTTACTAGTGTTGCTTTTCACAATATGCCAACAATATAAAAGCTGCCTTGAAGGAAGGAAATCAATGTAAAAACATCTGGCGTGCTCTGGAAAATGGAGAAATTAATGAGCTAACACATAAAAGTATAGTGTGGCAAGTTTTGCTTCTTGTACAAACAAATTACCACCATGCCATTGTCTGGCTGTATTTCAATGTCAGTCCTTCTGTACCTCAAACACAGTCAGGGCGAAGGGGTGTCCCAGGTGGTGGTGGGAGGACAGCAGCACTTTGCGGTTGTCTCCGTTCAGATCCACGCTGGACAGCAGGTGCAGCTTGGAGTCCACCCAGTAGAGGCGCCGGTTAGACAAGTCTGAGAAGGTGGAGGAGGAGGAAAAAAAAAAAGGAAAGATGGAGAAGAATGGAGAGAGAAGGGTCATTCCGAGAGAAAAGGCCTAGGGTGAGAGGTATATGAATGTAATGGCCCGGTAGCTACACCATCAATCTTCTTTGACATGACGGCTGAGGCCCTGCGCTGAGAAAACACAGATGTGATTGTAATATTGCCGGTTGACTTCTTGGCTGGGGAAAATACATGTGACCTTGAGCAAATTCATTAGTCTTGCTGGACTTACTTTAAAGGGAACTCTTGGCTGTTTTACAATTGCATCACCACGTATTGGTTCACAATAGAGAAAATTTAGATCCCATCAATTTTGACAGCAAGAGACATGACCAAGTATAATATTTCTATTTTTATTTCTATTTCGATTCATATTGCCAGTGCTGGAGAAGTAAAATACAGCTTCATATATATGACAAATCAAACTATATGAAGTGGGGCAACCTTGAAAAACATGAAATGGTTTATTTCCTTCATTTAGCATCTAACATTGATAAAGACTAGGTTGATTGGTCAGTCCCCAACAGAAAAATATCTTGGGCAGCTTTGGTAAAATGTTTTGCTATCATTTCAGATTGATACAAAAAGCCGTAATTTCTCTTTTCATATGATTAGGAGGTCAAAAATGTCTACCATGCAGGAGTTTGATGAAAGTGTGTAAGACAGCTGAGTAAACTACTGTGCCAAAGTTACTGTGCCAAAAATGAACAGACAAAATCACTTCACCTCTCCTGACTCAGACAATCACCTGCTCTGTTCGCCGCTCTGTATGAAATCAATGACCAGGGGAAAATAATCCACCCCTTCTCTCACAGCGGTGCGGTGCAAATCTGGCCAACTCTCTCATTCGCCTCACTCTAAAAAATAATTTGTTTTCATACAGATGTAGTGACATCTCAATTCCACAGAGTGCGGCAACTGTGTGCCTCTCTTTCTCCTCAGGCAAGGGCAGCTGAGAAAAATTGGCTATTGCCGCGGAGGGAGTTGAAAGGGATGACGGGAGGTATCGACGGCACAGAGCGTCTGGCTTATTAATTCGGAGGCCCGCGTTCGCTGGCTTGATTGATGAGAGCCAGACACAAACTGAGCTATAACAATAAGAGCTACTCAGGGGTTGCAGCACCCCCAGACTGTTTTCTTCTCTCAACTCTTGCTGTTTGTCTCTTTTTGTTTCTTTCCATCTCTGTCTCTGCTCTTCTCTTTCATTGTGCTGAATTGACTCTATTTTTTTTTTGCTCTCTCTCTCTCTCTGTCTACAAAAGCAATATCGCAGTGATAACTTTGTTTGTAAAACTGTTTTCAGAGCTGATTGATTTTCCCCGTCCCTGTGTCATCTTAGAGTTTTCTCTGCTGTTCAAAGTTGCATGCTCTCCATCTTTTCCTTACCCAGGGTGATTCCATTGGGCCACTCGATGTGTTCGGACACCAGCACTTGGCGGTCCACTCCGTTCAGCCCAGACTTCTCAATTTTGGCCTGACCTCCCCAGTCTGACCAGTACATAAACCTGAGAAAAGATACATCAGCTAGTAAGAAACGAACAGGCTTACTTTGATAAGAAAAGATGAAAAGAGCCCATTTTCAGCAGCAGCGAAGAGGTTTTCATGTGCTTTGTCACAGTCAATTCATAGAAGACAACTAATATGTGACTGAATCGACTGTACCCTATCACACAGTGTCCCTGGCTGACTCTGTCTCGATCTCATTCTCTCTCCAAAATTGAATAGTTTTACTTTTGAAACAGGCCTTGGAGACAGTAAAGGATACTGTGCAAAACAGCAGGTACTGGAAACTTGGACCACTGTTAAATGTGTGTGTCTCTGTGTGCCCATGAAAGCTGGGCTTCATTTGCATTTATTTCATGCTTTGTAGCTTTGCAGAGTTGTGAAAAGAATCCTTCGGGGAACTTTAGACATCTGAGCCAAAGAGAAAGAGACGTATAGAGCAGACAAGAGTCACGTCATATCTCTAAATTATTGTTAAGCTGTGCAGCACTACAAATACTTTCTAGAAAAATAAATCTATAATAACATCGTCTTTCTTTGTTCTGCATTTTTATTCAGAGATGGATGCTCACAGGCTCGTCCAGCCATGACCCAACTTTCCTACACTGTCACTGATTCGCTGGCTACCTTTTCATGCTTTTCCCACCTGTTCCCCCCGATCCTCAAACCTCTCACACTCACCCCTGGTGCGGATCCACCGCGATGGCGCGCGGCTCGCTCAGCTCGGTAGCTATCAGCACTTTTCTCTTCCTGCCATCTCCTGTCGCGACGGAGATGCTCTTGTTGCCCGAGTCGGTCCAGTAGATGTTCTTGTGGACCCAGTCGACGGCCAGGCCCTCGGGCGAGTGGAGCGAGTCGATGAGAGTCACCTGCTGTGACGAGTCACTGGCCTTGTTGATGTAAGCGCTGGTGGGTGGTAGAGAAGAGCTGTCTGAGTCAATGTTGTGGAAATCACAAAATACTCAATAATCCTTCACAAAAATGGGACTTTGCTGGATTTGTCGCTGTCTAGGCCTCTTTTTCTTGCTAGACATGAGTGCATCATGTGCCTTAGATGCCTAGTTGCTCGTAGTGGGTAACAGGTTTTCTTTATCTTAGATAATATTGCTATGCCAGCTGCACCCAAACCTGACACCTCTGTAACAACCTCGGGCCTCCCACCAAACAGCTCCTCCCAGGGAGAATGAGTCTGTCTTTATCTATCAGCAGTGCATAAAACAACCTGCCTCAATCTCCTTTTTTGCCCTTCTCTCCCTCTGTCTCTCTGTCTCCTCAATCTCCCTCTCTCTTTCCTCTCTCTTCTCCCTTGCTGTGTGTCCATTCTTCAGTCCCCATTTCTGGTTTTCTCCTCTCCCTTCCTACCTCAGCATCTTCAGACGTGGCACATTACTGTCTTCGCGACATGAGGGCTACAAAACGAGACAACATGAGATAGCCTTGTTAAGGGGTTGGGGGATGCAATGTCCCAATTTACACCCCGTCGACATGTGTTGGCAAAGCGTACGAGAATGGAGAGGAGGAGTGCGGACGAGAGGAGCAGCCTAACTAAAGGAGCAGGCTGATGAGGTAGCTGGAGCGAGGGACGAGGTAGAGATGGACGAGTCAGGGACTTGGAAGCAGATTGTGTTGTTAATTGGCTGTGTCACTGTTTGCCACCGCAGACATCTTCATCTGTGGGAGGGGGAAAGTTAACCTGCCGCTGTCGTGTGATAGATAATTGCTTCTCTCTTGTGTCCCAGGGTTTATAACATGGATCCAACACCTGTCTCTCACTCAGCGAGAAAATTAAAACGAGGGCTGGACTGTATGATAATAAAAATAATTTACACAGATTTACCCTGAAACATGCCACAGTGGGACATGTATTTTGTCCTGTGTCACATCGTCAAATATAATAATAATATCATAATTTGTCTTTAACACACCAGACTATGAACATTCTTGCTCATACAATCTCCATATGATATCACAATTATTCCATTTCCTTCACTGATATATAGTTCATTATTCATCATCATTCTGCCTAATTTTTAGTTTAGTTGTAGTTTAGAAATATTCAGATAGACAGCGACAAACAGGTTGGAGGGATGAACAGAGGGCAGACTGGAGTGAGGAATAAGACAGAGATAAATGAGTCCAAGACCACTGAGCAGACTGCATCTCTAATTGGCTGTATTGTTGTTTGTTACAGACATTTCCATCATCGCATGAAGTTAACAAGTCATTGACCCGTGGCTTGCTAATAACCATGAATTAGCCTGGAAAACCACACCGTCACAGTGAGGGACGATGAAGAAGAATCACTTATAACTACTCAGCCTCTCTCCATTTGATAAAATGCTGCAGTGAAAAGTAAGATGCTTGGTTAAAAGCGGTGATCTGCAATGTTTTTATCATGAAAACAACTAGAAATAGTGGAAAAGCATTTAAAGACTGCTTTTTGAAACATTATTTGTGAGAAGATAAGTAATAAAGTGACCATTAAATACTACAAATAAGGGGAGAATCTTTAAACGTTATCATTCATTCAACCTGGCATTGTGTTTATGCTCCCTGATGATACTACTGATTGCCTGAGACAATCATCTCCAGCAAAGTCATTTAAAGTCAACTCAGAAGTTGTTGTATTGTTTTCTTAGAGTACTTAACATTCAGTGATTAAAGAAATCTGTTGATTTCAGAGTTATTTGGTTGACCAACCATAGCCATCACAATCAAACGTTCTGTGGCCATTTCCTGAGGATGACTTTCCTGGATGTAACAAATTAGCTATAAAAGAAGGTTAATGTAGCACTTATTGGTTGACTGATCGGTCGATTGTGTCTCTAACTGCGGGAATCAGTCGCAAAATGAGCAGTAGACCTGTTTGAATTTAGAGATCAGGACCCAGGCAAGGTCCATATAGTAACAGACAGGAAAAATGTAACTAGGCCTGGGAGCTTTGAAAATAATAAAACAGAAAAAGCAGAATAACAAAACAATTTCTTTGCTTTGGATTGTATGACAATCCTTTAAAATGACATCCTGCAGCACAAGCCGGTGGGATACTTTTGTGCCTTTGGATGTATATCTGTTTTGAATGATGAGACAGAGGCAAACAAAGAACAACTCCAAGTCAGTTTAACTGTATAAATTCACTTGTTGATGGCCTTTTAAAGTGCGTGTGTGTGTGTTTTTATAGCTGCTTCCAAAGCAGAGTTCATCATGACGAATGAGTTCATTTGTCCTTTCTCTGTCGCAAGCCCTTGAGTGTATCACAGTTTGTGTGGCAGGATGTGTATGCACGCGCGTATGTGTATGCAGATGAGTAATGGTGGTGATTACTGAGGAAGTGAAATTAGAGAGAGCATATGGCTCAGCTGAGATGATAGAAGGCCCCTCCCACTACCTGCCAGCTATCAGGGTGAGCTCAACACACACACAAAAACACACGTACACACCTGAGATCAAAGTAATGATATACCTACAGTGCGGCTGTGTCTGTGCACATACTGTATGTGTGTGAAGGACAAACAGTTCCACCTTTTACTGTCAGACAGATGACACAACCCTCCAGGTGTGACTGGCGCACACTCACGCAACCCCCAGGTGTGTCTGTCTCACTACCAGAAGGTGTGACAAGCTGAAGCAGACAAGACGGATGCTTAGGGGAGAGACAGAGTGACAGAATGGCTAACGAATGAGGAGAGAGTGTTATCTATGCTCCCAAAGTCCCGATTCTGTAAAGCCATCCATGGTTTTGTACAAATTTTATTTTACTTTGTGATGTGTTGTTTACATGTCCTACCTGCATTACACACTATGGTAAATATGACACTAATCTCTACATTGTGTGTGTGTATATACCTGTATATTTTGCGATGATAGAGATCACACCAGAACATCTTGTTGGTGGATACGTCTACATCCAGGGCCACGGCGTTCTTCAGCGTGGGAACCACCTGCGTGTATTCGCTCTTCAACAGGTCAATGCGCCGGATCTCATGGCGGTTGGTGAACATCAGGTACGGGCTCTTTCCTGTTGGAGCAGCGAAGACATTCACGTCACAACCATGCCTGAGCACATCTCATAAAGATCATTTCCAGCCATTTATCTACTTGACAGATAAGGTACACAGCTCAGGAGGAGGGAGGAGACCCTTGATGGCCATTAACCTACTATCGTAACCCCAAAAGAGTAAATTTATCATTCTCAACCACTCTCTACTAGACATGGGCCATTTGCAATAATGTCAATCATATGCACTGTATATGTGACAAGGAAACATTTGCTGACATTGATACATGAATTGCAGCCCACATCTGAACCTGTACTTGAAAGGTGAACCTACATATCTACATCTTTGCTAATTTACAGTCCACATTGAAACAGACAAGGTCACATTGACTTTCTATTTGTGCTGCTCACTGGCAGTACAATTTGATGTAATTGTGTGCTGTCATGTGTTACCGGGTCAACAAGATCTGAAAACTGAATATTGTCAGAGTTTTTTTTTTTTTTTTTTTTATGTTGATATGACATGTAATTTGACAACTTGCCATGGCAACTCCCCCCACTGGGTCTAGTATCCAATAAATATGAATCCAAGCAATTTTCCAATTACATCGGTTAAACTGTATATGTATTTGGCATGCATCACTATAGTTGGTAAATCAGTGCACTTCAGGTCTTCTTTTCCTATGAAATATACTTCATTGGTACGAATACTGCCGTCTATAAAGATACCACGGGAAGTGTTGAGTTGTTGACTCGTATTCCCAAGAGGGAACTTAATGTAAGAGTTCTTGTTTTGCATTTGTACTATTTAGGTCATTAAAGCATGTATTTTTGATGATGTGAGCATAAATAAATCATCCAAATAAACCATTTAATGGGAAAATATATTTTTAGACACACACACACGCACACAGTACTTTTGAGCACAACATAATGCTGTTCATTTAATTATTCACACAATTACGCTCTGCAGAAAACTAACACAGTACATTATGTGAGTCCAAACTGAAAGGAGGCTTGAGAAGGACACATCCATTTAAAACGCACCGTCTTCGGATGTGTGTCTGCGAGTGTGTGCTGTGCAGCTGGGTGCAGAAATAAAGCACACTCTGCGGGTGGATAAAGTAGCCCAACAACTAGACATGACACATTGTTCTATTTTTAGCGCAAGAGCGTGTCAAAAGTGTGTCTCCGGGTTCTCTTCCTCAGGTGCGTACGATACGTGTTGTTCGCTGGCACATCAGTAACCTGGGGTGCATTTTCAGCAGGCTAAAGGTGAGTGTGACTCAAGCATTTGAATAATTTTAATGTAGTCGACAAGGTCAACTTCATGTTTATACCCATTGGCCCAAAAGAAAGAAAAAAAAAAAGCTCAGTTTGTGTGTGTGGCTACATTTTAGAGACGCCTCACATACAAACTGTATATATACTCAGAAATCCATGAAATTTATTCCTGAACCATCTGGATCATTCATCAAGTGCACTCCAATAATTTCCCTTTGATTTGGCTCAGTGGCACTATTTCCCCTGAATTTCTGCCCGTTTCTCTTCCTATCTTCGTCTTTTGCTCTCTTTCTCACAAATGCCCACCCATCTCATTTTCTTGCCTTTCTTTCCTTCATCCTCGCTGCCCTCCTCTATCTGTCATGTTACTCTCCACTCCACACTGCCCAGTAAAGCAGAAACAGCACATAAAGAGACAAAGTTGGGCAACAGTCACACGCGCGCACAACTCGTACTTTCACACAGAGCCAACCATCCTTCGATTTCCTCAGCCCCGGTTTGATATGGGCTACTGCACAGGGAGAAAATATTACATTTCTACTACTGTTTGGATCCAATCATTTTCCTCTGACTACTAGGTTTGTACGCATCAATTTCACCTGCTGCGAGAGAGAGAGAGAGAGAGAGAG
>JAOXYL010000105.1:6903306-6920774 GCA_028564955.1 Terapon puta | reverse complement strand
AGAAAAATCAATAAAAATAAAAAGAAGAAAAACCTATCAGATGCAAGATCGTGGCCTCAGTTGAGAGTAATTAGCAGAGTCCCACTGAGAGAAGCCTGAAAACATTTGAATTTGAGGCTGTAATAGAATAGTGATAGATAAAAAGTGTGTGCATCTGTAGACGTGTGTCAAAACTGGCACATGAGAGGTCTCACCAAATCTATTGCCACAGCGTTCTGTGGATTTGTGGATGTTGAAACATGATGATGAAACATGTCTGTGTTTGTTCTTCTTGGGTTCAGTGACACAGTTCATTATATCTCTCACTGCACCTCGGCAGTGACTCAATGATCACCACTTTCGTTAAATGAAATTCCACCTGACCACGAATGACCGATAAGCAAAGCAACAAAATCTAAATAATAAAAACAAACTATGCTTTTTAAGATGGTTTAAAGATGTCGGTGTCTTGAAAGGAGACCATAACTGCTCCTGTTCCTCTTCGAGCAATGATGATTGTTTTGATTGCAATTTTTTGTTCCAGGAGGCATAAAATGCAAAATCAGCGCAGCTGGAGGTTGGATTTACACCATGGACAGCATTGTACAGAATTAAAAAGAAGCTTGCAAAGAGCACAAGAGTAAAAACCTTCATTTCAGTTTGCCTTACGCTCAGCTCCGTATCAGTATGAGCATCACATTCTCATCTACTTTCTGTCAATCACCAGATGGGCTGTAGAAATGAAAGGCTCGACCAAAGAATTAATCCTTGAGAAGCATGTTACCTCACAAACCTTGGTCTGCAGTTGGTAATTTTAAGACAGGTTTGACATCATACTATTTAGCAACAATCAAAAGCAGGGAAATGTTCAGAAAATTGACTTGACACGCAGGTAGGCAAGTGTAAATGTGGTAGAGCTGCCGTCACTATTGTCCTTTAAAAGGCCAGCGCGGTGACTCCCTAATACGAGGACTTCCTCTGGAGAGCTCCACCACTGATGTCTCAAGCAGGTTTACACTGTCAAAGTAATCATGTTTCCTCAGATAATCCCTGTAAGGCCTACATGTCCCATCATCATCGACCGCATGAATGAAATTACACAATGACTAAGCTCTTTTCATTGGCCCACAAAGCTGCTTGATTTGGGAACATTAGGAGGGAGGAAAGAAAGGGATGTGGAGGGAACCATTTGACACAGCCTTTGTTGCGGCTTATGAATCATCATACTCTGTAAGCTGGCCAAATGAGCTCATCTATGTGGTGTAATCTCGTGGCATCTCAACTTTGAATGGAGGGGCCGTTGGGAGAGGCCTGTGGCTTACTTAACTCAAAATCTACATTGGAATTTGTCTCTCAAATCTCAGAGATTACTGAATGACACACTACTACACTACTGTGATGGCATTTAGCAACGCTGGCTGCTCAAGTTTGAATTTGGAAAGTATCCTTGAGAGACAGGGGGTTAAAGTTAAAGTTTTTTTTCACCATCACCCCAATGGGTACTTTGAGAAGGGTGGGCTAGACAATGAAAGAGACACTAATGTGCATATGTCATTGACTGAACTATTTACCTGTCACCCCTTGACCTTTTGCTACATCATTGTCCACTAGGGTTTTGAAAAAGGCAAAAGTAGTTCAGGGGATGTGGAAGTCTCTCATATTTCCAGTAAACACATTGAGCGTTGTGTCAGTGTAATTATTTTATTCACACAGCTCACAATCTCAGCAGCTATTGAAGTAGCAGAGAAGGGAGTATGTGATTTATCAGCAAGACTTCCAACCCAACGCAGGTGTATTATAGTTATTTTGCTCAAAGAGCAAGTAAAATATTACAAATAGCCTTTCTGATATCTGCAGGCATCTGCTGATTCAACACAGCCGACTCCGACATTTACAAAGTAAGAGACCTTTATTCTTCTCAAGTTCCTTTCTTATGGGTAATTCATTTAAATCTACCACAGGAAATTAGGACCGTGTTTTCCCCTTGGTGTTTTCAACAATGCTTTTACCATATCAATTGAGGAGATGTGCAGAATAATCTGCAAAACAGTTACACAAATCAAATCAAAGAAGATGCATCCACAGATGAGCATGTTTTGGACAGAAGTGACCTAAAGTTACCTTTCACTGTGTGGTTCTTTTTAATCATCGTGGGTATCAGGGGCACGTTTGGGAAATAAACGCTTTCCCACTTCCTCCTTCTGCATGCTTCCCAGTCACCTAGGTGTATCCACGGATACCCCGGGCCACCGGAATACAAATACAACCCAGACACTCGCCTCTCAGACCCATTACCACACACATACACACACACACACACACACACACACAAATCCCAAACCACGCTGTCTTCTCTCCTGTTCCACTGTCTCCCACACCACCCCCCCTTCATTAACAGTTTCCCAGTTTCAACCGACAGTCACAGGGGACTATTTGTTCAGTGTTAATAAACGGGACAGTGGGGAACCTCTCTTTCATTAACTCTTCAAGATTATGCAGAATTTACAACATGGGATGCGTTACGTGCATTTGAGCCAGCTGAGGGTGGATGGCATTCACCTTTTACACGCTGCTCCGGTCCATAAACATTGAGGTGAAGAATATCTTTTCATATTCCTCCACAAACTGGCTTGATTTCATATGGATGCCCAATTTTTCTGCATCTGTCTATCCACCTATCTGATGATCTGAGTCTGATGAAGGTGTGTGTGTGTGTGTGTGTGCCGAGGGTGGGGGTGGGCTGCCCTTGGATCGCTTTGAAAAACTCCAGAGAGGGTTGATGAAAGGGTTCCCAGCAGGTGCTCTTGGCCACCCAACACAATGGTGGAATAGCCGCTGGCCGAAGCAGCCGCAGAGCAGTGCCAGGAGGGCGGAGGGTGAAGGGCAGAGGGTGGGTGCCGGTTGGTGGTGGGGTGGGCAGGTTTCGGAGCCAGCAGTGTGCGGGCACGGCTTTTCGATGGCATCGTACAAAGCCGACCTCTTCATAGCCATCCAGAGATGCAAATTGCTCTTCATCAAAGTTTCACACTCGGCTTCCAGCGAACAAAATGGAAATGCCGGCTCCTTGGCTGGAACTGTCAGTAACACCCCCGTCCTCTGTCCTCTTTCACCGTTTTTGTAACTGGCAGTTCTTAGACCAACAGCAAGGTGAGTGCACACATCCCCACTCACATTTGCACACAGCCTGGGCATATACATCTACAGCAAAATGTTCAAACACACACACACAAACACACACAGCTTTCTTTCTACTGGCTGTTTTTTTTTCCTGTATCCAGTATCCCACAGGGAAACTTGCAATGAGCCCTGCTTCAAATTAGGCTTGGCAACAGGCATCAAAGACATCCCTGCCGGAGGGGTATTTAGACCTGATCGGCTTGCAGGTAAGACAGAAGGGTGTGTCTGTGTCTATGTGTGGGAAAGAGAACAAAAAAGGGGAAAAAAAAGATGGGTTGTGCTCCAAGGTGTGCGTATGCATGTGTGTGCGAGATTACTTTAATATTTCAGGTTCCTTTATTTTCTTCCCCTTTCCTCCTCTCATTGTCTCTTTTTGCCAGTAGCTACTGAAAAAGGAGGATGGCCTGAACTCTCTGGCTTAGTGTGATAACAGCAGAGCTTTAACCTTATACTGGACTGTCTTTCAATATTCTGGTGATGTCTGAATGCTTTTAAAAACGTAGGCTGAACAAACCCGGTCAAATACACCATATTAGCATTTTTGGAAAGCATCCCTGGACGGCGATGATGTTTTCTAATTCCTGTGTGTGTGTGTGTGGTTTTGTGTATGTTTGTGTTCTGTACAGCTTGTGCCAGGCACTGGGGGGGGGGGGTTGTTGAACCCGTTTGACCACCCAAAGCCCTGGGTGGCTGGCGAGCTGATCTAAGCTTTACACACAGATTCTTACGGGGGAGTTGAACAGAGGAGCAAGTGAGTAGAAAAAAGTCCACCTTGTAAGAGATATCACTGCGTTTACCATTATTTCAGCTCCTCAATTCCCCTATATATTCATTTATTAGTCATCCATACTGTGCATTCATATGTGACAAAAAGGGTCATTTCAGAAATACATTTGACAAACGATCAGGGCCCACCGTGGTGCTTCTTGGAAGCTCATATGTGTAACTAACAGACCTTTTCAACAGTACTAGGAACTAAGGAGCTCCGGGAACTAAACTCAGGAACTAACTGAGCTACCAGAAGTCCTTCTTGAGTGGTGCATTTAGTTTTGTGCTTGAATTTGTTCTCAAGATCCACAAAGATTAGGCAAATAGCAACAGTTTCTGTTTCTGCATGTGATGAGACAAAAACCCAGTTAACAAGAGGGAAGCTGAAGTCATCATGTGAATTACTTCTGTGCAGCTTTGATGTCAAGATGTTGAAAAGCAGAAGTGTAAAAGCAGAAACAGCAGAATGCTTTTCTCTCTGAGTGTTTTTCCTGGTTCCTTTGTAAGTCAAGTTTAGTTTCTGTTGAGCTTGCCTTTGGTTTCTATTTCTCTGTCTCCGTCCTTCCTTGTTCATCAAAAATCCCCCCGTTTTATCTCCTCCCCTTATCTTGAGACTGCTTTGTCTTCAGTAGTAACTGTAACATAAGCTGATAATATTAAACTTAAGTCGACTCTCTAGTCCTGATTGAGAGAACAACCAGCCCTTGTGGCCTTAATGAAAACAACCCTGATAGTTCCTCGCTAATAAACTGTGTGCAGTGCATTACTATCTCAAGAGAAGGGACTTTTTGAGGTCCTGGAGTCAAAAGTTAGAATTAAGTTCTGCAGTCAAAAATTATGACATACATGACACAGGACAGCACAAAAAACGAGCACGCGTTGATTAACCTCACCAAACTTTTTATTTTAATCCAAAATCTTTGCTGTCCACTTAAAGCCCCCAAAGTGCCCTTCACTGCAAGTTTAACAAGAGCTGCAGAATGAGCTGTTGCTTCAGTCCTTTGTGCTTTATTACATACCCAAGCATTGTCAGCCTGACTCTCATTAGATAATAAGTCAGAGCAATATGGGACAAACCATTTATCATATGTCTCCTGTTATTTTCTACCATCCTTGACTGAATAGACTGCATACGGAGGAGGTCTTGCTGATTAGTATTCTTTAGAGTGCGTACGAACAGACAGGCCCGCGATCAGAATGCAAGGAAGTCCTCTTTCAGGCGGTGGAGGAGTGAGGGTGAGGGGGACGAGACAGCAGAGGCCTGTCTACGATGTAAACAAAGCTTTGAGGATCACACTTACAATGCCGCACAGTTTTAAACCAAGAGACAGAAGAGCAAAGAGAAAGTGTCCCCTTCATTTTCTTTAAGGTGTGGTTAAGAAGCTTTGTGCTGCTTTTGTAGTGTAAAAATAAGTTGATGGACTTCTTTATTGTATGGAGTAAACAAGTGCCTCAAGTTGAAAAGACGTATTTTGTGCCGAAAGAATAAGAGCCGCGAAATGTTACATTTGAACATGTCAAACAGAACAGAATAGACGAGAGGAAACTGTTTTGACAGTGGGAACAATGCATGTTAAGTCATGAAAAAGTGTGCTTTTCCAAGGAGCAAAGAAAAGCAGAGACCAGAGTCTTTGTGCTATAAGCAGGATCAGTGAAACTGCTCTGAAAACAGATGACAGGTCTCAGAGCACGACTGACTAGAAATGGACATCAGGCATGCAAAGTGTTGTTATTTATTATAAAAAGACAACTGAATGAATTGCTGATGACCAATTTTCTCTCAGCTCACTGATTGGCTAATTATTTGGTTCTGTACCAATAAATTTCATTCACTATTCTTATCACTAAAAGACAACCTACCGAACTTTAAAGCAGGTCAACAGAACTGTTCGTTTTGTGTTGGTTTTGGCGCTCCCTCTGGACAAAGGCAGTAATATTTCACTTAACATATGTTCCCTTCGCCCACTCGACTATTTCAGTGGGAGCAGAGCCAGAAACTACCAAAAATAGCCTTTTTCTTCCTTTGAGACAGTATGTCTGTATGATCCCTGACCCAATGCGATCCAATAAAATCCAGCAGAGATGAAAACACATTATGTAGTATTGTCAACATCCTGAAATAAGATTCATATTTCACATGAGCATAAGAAGAAGATAAAACAAACACTAACCAACTCCATTTCCTTCTTTGGATGAAAATGTAAAAATGAAAAAAAAAAAAAACTACTTTGTCCTGATTCATCCTTCATTAAACATATTTAACACATAATGGCCCTGTGATTCCATCAACGTGATCTCTCTGCTCACCGTCCCTTCCCGTCCTCCCTCTTTGTACCTCTCTCCCTCTGTCCATCTTCTCTCCCTCTCCACGCACACTAAACAACCTCTTTTTGTGGTCCACGTCATTGATATTGCTTTGCTGGGGCCCTGACGGATAAAGGGCCCATAGGAACCGACTGGGCCCTGATAAAAGTATGGCGGGAGCCAGTGTGAGCTCAGGCCCCTTTAGCCCTCCGGAGGAATAATTTACAGCTCTGCCACAGTTGATTTCCTTCACTACAACCAAAGGCACTCAGAGACTGGCCACAGCATCATAGCTTAGTGGCTGAAAGCTGAGCATAGCAACATACAGTCACACACAAAGGAGCTGAAAGGCAGAGGAGAGGGAAGGCAATGGTTTAAATTATTGAACATTTATCATAAAGGCAGAAAAACAGTACTTTAATGGGAGAGATGGGGGCAGTGGAAGTGTGTGATGGTGTGAACCAAATGGAAATGTGTGAGAGTGTTTGCATGTATGTCTGCTTATTTTCAATATTGATTTAACTTGCTCAAATAATGACCGTTTCCTCATTTCTAATTGCTTTTGACTAAAAAAAAGACTCATACCATATGGTGACATACAAAAATATTATTTCTAATTTCAATAATCGGCCTTTGAACTTTACCTAATCCAAACTACAAAAAGTGTTCACTGGAAAAAAGGAGAAAACACTTGCCAAGTTTTGGTGTATTTCAATCACGTCATCCAATTCGTCAATCATCAAAAACTGTGGCAGATTAATTTCCTGTTTGTTACTCAGCTACTTCTTTCAGCTGTAACATCTTGTGTGCAGATCTATGCAGTAGTGAGGGTATGAGCTTGTGTGCAGTAAAGTTTCTTGTGTGCACGGCTGCGACTTACTCAACACCCAACTGACTTTTCCATTTGTTCCACGTAAAAGAAGAGTACACAAACCTCTGTGCCACACACACACACACACACACACACACACACACACACGCCTTCCAGTTAGGCTAAAAGAAGAGATTGGCTTTGACATCTGCCTCAGTGTGTATTGTCCTGTTCTCATTTGTATGGGGCCTAATATCGCCCTAACCTTTACGCCGCACACTGGTTCAATTGCATCAGCATAAAACTGCTTCAGTGAAAAGCCAATTATCTTCTCGATCGCACCACAACACTGCTTAGGCACTGCCCACGCCATTGCTGAACGCACAAAACAACCAACAATGCTGGCAAAGTGACAAATCTGGGGCAGAGCATGCAGCGGCGACAGAAGGGAGGAAAATCCAATTGCGTCCCTAATCAAAACTGCTCCACCACTTCCTGTGTGTGGCCGTATTTTCACCGCATTTTTAACAAGCCCTTAACTGCATTAAGCGGTGACCTATAAAGGAAAAGCTGTGTTTGTTTTCTTTTAGTATTTTTTGGTTGTTGCCTCGTACAAGGCTGAGCACGAGGACAGAGGTGGAATAAAATGGAGTGAAATCTAGTTTGCTGTAGGTGAGATGAGGAGGTGGAGGACGCCGCCTGTTAGGTAACATAAACATCCGCTGCCACTACCTGCAACCCTCTTTATGTATTAGACATCAAAGGGGCCAGTCTGAGGCCTAGTTCTACAGGCAGGTTTTCTATTAGGTAGAAATACATTGATTCTTTTTTACATAGCAATAGAGCAGACAAGTAAACAGGCTTCTATGCAAAAAGAAAGCACAGTTACAATCAGACATGGAAATACATCTGCAGTGCTTGAATGCGGAAATGCATCTATTATTGAATTACCTCCTTTTAGTAGACAACGTCGAATAAATAAACTGGTTTGCTAAAAGTGACATTCCACTTCGGCATGATAAAAAGTGAATTAAATAAAAGGAAACGTTGGTTCAGTCTCGCAGTTGAGGTGTGAGTCTGGGTGGCCTTAAAACGAGCTGGCATATCGCTCTGCTGTCTCTAACCCGTCTTCTTGACCTGAGGGAATGCAGCTCATCAGGCACCCGTTGCTCGCCAGTTCACTTTCAATTACAAAGGCATCGCTCATCTGTAAAACTGCAGTGGGACACTCGAATTAGCATAAAACACAAGCAAACAACTCACAGTTAACAACAAGCAACAAACTGAGTAAAGTTTGAAGCGCGACTTTCTGAATGCACTTTTTGGTTTGGGAAACTAACGTGCAATCTGCCGTGCCGGCAGCCATTTTGGCTTTGAATTGGCTGAGAAGGAAGAGCTTTGAATAGTTGAAGTTTTGTCCAAAAAGTCACGCTGACACTATGGCAACACAATAGTATTTCAATGGGAGCTGAGGTGGCAGTGGGAGAGAAATGAGTCTGTGTGTGTGTGTGTGTGTGTGATAGAGGGGGTAGAATACAACTCAGACTCTTTCTTCGTGTCTGTTTGTAAGAAATGGTTGACTAGAGGGGAGAGGGGACACGACTGTTATTACCTTCCTTTGCTCCACCCCTCCATCAATCCATCTTCACACACACACACAGAAGAACACACAGATTTTCCCAACTTCAGTGAAGCATGGAACAATCCCTCTTTCAGCCCCCCTTTTTCCTGGGAAAAGCTTATGGGTCTTAATTGCATTACTGGGAGGTGTCAGGGGCCAGAGGGAGCCTCCAAACCTGGTGAAGGCGGAACAGAAATGGAATTTTGATTTAACAGAAGAGAGAATAATCCCTCACTGACAGTCTGGAGGTTATCTCTGCCTTTCTGCCATCCTTTTATGACTCTCACCCATTCACTAACTGCCTTTTCTCTCTCACAGGCTGCATTTCCATCACAGTACCACTGTGCGCATGATACCAAATTACAACAGTCAGATGTAAACAGCAAATTTGATCAAATTGCCTCCACACTGACAACTTTATGCTCTCCTGAAGTGGAAAATCGATAATGAAATTGTGTGATAAATGGAAGTCAAAATGCACTTGCTGAATTATTAATGAGTAGCTTCACATAACCATCCCAATGAATGGTTTAATTTCATTATGACTGACAACTGAAAGACCTTTCATTCTTTCAAACCATGACTGCATCTGCCCATCAGAGCCCCCCCCACAGCAGTTAACCCTGCAGTTGGCCCGACGTTTAGAGTGTCCATTGTAGGGCAGCTCAAAGATGTATCAAAACACAACATTTCCCTGTAAAATTTAAGTGCATTTATTCCATTTTAGGCAGATGTAAGACATACGATAAGTAGCTTTAATACAGTCGGATTTGTTTTTTTTTTGCGTGTGGCTGTAGAGGCTATCTTTGTGTTCAGAAATGTGCTCTCTGTTTACTGCTGCTACCCACTAAGAAGTCATGTGTTCTGTTGATTTGCTTCAAGTACACCTGTTAGGAGCCTATAAATGACAGTCTGTGCTGCACTACCCTTCTCCCTACGCCGATAGACTAAACATGGGTTATTTGTTTATATCCCACTTTGATATCTAACACTTCCTTTACACCCACCTGTGTTTAAAAGTGTTTTTTTTACAAAGCCGGATCTTTTGGTTGTTGTGATGCACAGTAAAAGCTTCACATATTAAAGCAGCATTTGTCTCATTGACTCCTCTCACTAATAGATAGAAAACACTAAATACCACAATCATCATCCTATCAGAAGGATGCTGCGAGCAATGCAACAGGTGAATGTAAGAGAAAAAGAGAGAACCGAAGTAAGGAGTCAAAAGAGTTGAGGCGAGAAGACTAAAAGGATGTGGAGATTTGTGAACTGTGAACTCCTCGCCTTTTTCCAAAACACAGGGCAGCCATTGTTCAGACTTAAAGCCTTTAAGTCAGTGTCCCACCCTCCCTCGCCCCCCTCCACCCCACACAGGGTGACAACTATAGGCTTGAACTCTAAGATTAATGCTGCCCCCCCTTCTGCCCCTAACATGGGCCCTGGACTTTATAAAGGCCTCCTCCCCATCATTTAAGACGAGACACCCACACATACACACACAAACAGCCCCCAACAACTCTTTGGCAGGCAAACAAACAAGGCGTAAAGGGATGTAGCCTAAAATGCTGGACAAGCCGCAACTGGGCACTGATGGTCGACGCTGAACAAAGCCGGCGGCTGAAGTGTAAAACCCCTGACGGAGCCTCAAAAAAGCATCTGTGTTTGTTGGTCCTGAAGAGGGCCTCTTTTTACATCGTTGCTTCGAAATACTGTGGGTCTGAATGTCAGACAGAATTTTGAATCCAACGCGCACAACAAATATTTTTATTTTATTAGACCAACACCACGTCACGGCATTCACACCATGTAGCAACAAAAGGTGTCTCCCTGGAAGAGCTGCTCCCAGAGAAACTGAGGAAAGCCTGAGGGGAGACCGTCTGCGGGGGCTGAAGGCTCAACACAAGAGATATATTAGTAAGGGGAGAAAGGTGGGACTTCACAGTAGTGATGAGCGCAGCAAAATATCAAAAGTTCTTTGTGAAAAAAAAAAGTTAGGAGGTTCCTTAGATGAGGAACTATCCAATTATCTACAGATCAGAAGTGAACAGCGACAGGGCAATTTGCACGGCGGGAGGCGGCGATAATGAATCTCTCCATCCATGCAGGGGCTTTTCTCTTCTTTCCCCCCCCGATCTCAACCGCTGGATTGGAGGAAGGGGGCAATAAGACAACACAGAGAGAGGAAGGGAGGACGAGGAGGACGTGAGACAGAGGAGGAAAAAGTTCAACGAAAAGAGAGTCGGTGAAGTAGCTCAGAAATGAACACCAACTCCAGCTACTGTCGATAATATATTCTTACTCAAGTCCTGAGTAATATAAAATATTGAAAGCCTCCTCGTATTGGATCAAAGATGAACAAGGAGCAAGTGAACTGGCCAATGTAAAGAAACTGGATGAAAGGGAGGTTGGGAGTGAGCAGCCATTTGCTATAACTTTGTGTAGTTGTTGGACAGGTATTGATGACCACGGTCTGTTCTTGGGCAATAAGCACCTCTAATGGCAAACACAAAGATAAGCTCTGTTCTTACGCAGCGCGCTGAGACAAATGGTCTCATTACTCCTGATTGAAACTGGGGAGAGAATAGTTTATCCAGAGAAGCCAGCGAGAACTATTCTGCTGTGCACCGTAAAAGACAATCTCTCTTTCTGTCTGATCACCTTTTCATATAAAAGAAAAAAAAAAAGAGGAAAATGAAGAGATTGCATGAGCCACAGTAACTGAGATGATTTGAGAAAACATAGGAAACACTTTGTATCCCACTGAGAAAAAAACACAAAACACAAAAAGTAATCAGCACGTTGATACGATTCGAGCTCACTGCAGACACAGTTGTAGCTTTTGTGCTTCCTGGATTTCAACGATTTAAGATGTCTTGCATCTCCCCACGTTGTTCTTCAAACACACTCGCAGCCTTTGTGTACACGCCTGTGTTAATATAGGAGCACTTCTGGAAGATTCCCTCCACTGGCTGCTGGCTAAGTGCTTGAGATGTTTTGGTATAGCTGCTTGAATTGCTTGTTTTGCTTTGTAAATAGACTGCTGCAATTAAATCGATCTCGGAGCAAACCGAGAGGCAGAAACGTCTGCTGGGGAGCGTGAGTGCGTGGCGGCGCGGCAGAAATGAACGCACGTACGGGGCGCAAACAGAATGCACAGTACACAAAAGCTGAGAGGAGGCAAATATACTAAGCCCTCCGCAAACACTCGAGAGATAAACACATCCTTAGCACTTTGGATATACACACATTCATGTGGGAAATTGATTTCTGAAGGAGAGGTATAGAGCAGTTTGTTAATGATATCTTACTATATATTTTAATTACTGTATTAATGAAGTCAACCAGATGTCACCTAAAAATACGGTCCATCCATCCTTCTTATAGGAAATTCTCCTGTGTGGTCATAAATATTCAGAGGCAGACACATTATACAACACACGTTTTGACATGTGAAACAACAAAAAAAAGCACGAGTTCCGTCACAAATACAATTTAAACATCAGCGAGACAATGCAAGTAGGATCGTTTCAATTCCAGCTGGCCTGAAAATTACAGATTTCAACTCCTGTCAAACTCCTGTCAACGAGGCTACAGTACCTCAGAGAGAAAGGGTCTCCGACACGGCTCGTCACTTGACAGTTTGGCAGTTTGGAAAGAAAGAGAGAGGCAGGTAGATCACTTTGTTGTAAAGGTGTTTCCCTCTAAAGACTCATCCTTTCAAGGGCTGCACTCAGGGGCATAGCACAAGATTTTGGACCCTGTACGTCGGGTCTCGATGGGCCCCACCTGATACCCAGGCTATTCATTCTAGTCCCTAGCTGCACCAAATAGCTTGTTTTCAAGTTTTTATAGTATTAGTATTGGTATAGTGTTCAAAAAGAGAATATATATGGTCTTTACTTGCATGTTTAAAATTTAATGTACCGGTAATACCCTAATTGTTACCACAGTGACCACTTTTCCACAAACATTACATAGTCTCACTTTAATTCAGTGCATTGTTATAATTGTCCTGCAAATTTATGAAAATTAGCCACCAGAGTTGTGCTACTGTGTAAGT
Source organism: Terapon puta (assembly GCA_028564955.1). Taxonomy (NCBI): domain Eukaryota; kingdom Metazoa; phylum Chordata; class Actinopteri; order Centrarchiformes; family Terapontidae; genus Terapon; species Terapon puta. The sequence goes on along the minus strand of JAOXYL010000105.1, from coordinate 6,908,054 downwards.
TAAGTATATATAAAGTCTGAAAACTTGTCTGAAAAAGAGACCAAAAAGAAAAAGCAAAGACCAACAATCATCAGTCATCATTTATACTGGAAGATCAAAAGACTCTTCGCAGTTTCCAAATGTTTTGATGTCTGCCATAAATCTTTAATATTGTACCTACTGTGAACCACAAGTCCACTTCTACAGCTTCAGAACAAAGAGATGAAAGCGGCTTCTCTCTGGACAAAGGAGTAATTCAGTATCATATCATTATGTTATAACAAAGAAAAAGGAGGTTAATTCAGGCGTTCAGGCCATCAATATTAGCTGCTTGTTGAAAAAAGGTACTTATTTTGCCACTAATGACAATTTACTGCCTTGCTCCTTGCATCAAATGAACAGATTACAGAATATTACCTTGACAGGAGGTTTGCACAGGTGTCTGAAGTGATTTCAGACAAATCGTCTGGCTACACAATTACATGATCGAGAAGTGTGAATAACAATGAGGATTCGCCGAGGATTTGTTAAGCCTCTAAAAGTGCCACTTTGCTGGTAATAAAGACGTGTTACCACGTAAACAGTTTATATATCCTCAGAGCACTTGTGCTGTAGCAGTGAGGATGCTTTTAGTTGTTTGTTTTTGGAGGAATGAGCTTTGAATTTGTAATGTCTAGCTCGTGTTCCTATGAAGTTTGAATGCACTTAATGTTGGTTGCTTTGGGCAATGGCATCTGCCAAATGAATGTGAAGTAATGCAATGTATTATCATCATTATCTCTTCCATAAAGCAAATAAGTGTAATCTATTCCGAGTGTGTAAGCAATTTAAAATGTTACTTTCAAAAACCCGGGCCAAGCTGTGCTAATCCTGCAAACAAGCTATGCATCCAGCATGTAACGTTGGAGTCAAATGACACCGTTTACGGCAAAACGACGCAGACATTTAGCTTCATCAAAACCTTAATTAACAAAAAAGAAAAAAAAAAATCACTTCTAACCTTTTGAAAGCCAAATTCATATGAAAGCCCTGTGAAACCTAAATGAATCAGCCTCTCCAAAAAGCTCCAAAGCTGCTGTTAATTACACAAAGACTGATCTGCCATGGATGATCATCCTCAGGCGAAAAGACTGGGAGCCCAGGGGAGTTTAGCAGGTCAGAGGGAACAGCATGGCATAGCTTGGCATGGCACCACGGCCTTGTACTCTGCAGGAGCAACAGGAAGCGTCTGGCACCACATGGGCGATGGCTACACCAACCTCTGCGGCAGCCAAGACCGCATCAGTTCTGTCAAAATGCACCTTAAGGGGGTGGACGGATATTAAAGGGCTTTCTTCTTTTTCGTTTTTTTCCCCCCTCTTTTATTCAAGTACGCAAATGAAGGAAACTGAGGATTAGATGCACAATGAGCCCAGAATATGGCTTGTGCATGTCAAACTAGACATTAGAGAGTTTTTAGAAACACATTTTAGAGATGATTATTTCAATGCTTGTTCTCATTTGAAGAAAAAAGTTTTTTTTTTCTGTCTAAAAACAACTCCACGCTCTAACAAGCAGATTGTATGGCCTTTATAGACCTTGGACAGTCAGAAAAGTGCCAAACTGTCTCCAAATGTTAGAGTCAATCTTTGATCAGGTCTTGGAAGTCATTCAATTCACAGTCATCTGCCATCGCTATAAACCCTTCAAGGCTGACAGCTGGCCCTTTGATGTCAAAACATGCCCTTTGGCAAATATATGAGTATATGGGGTACACTGCTAAATTATCCCAATTTTTTTCTGAGACTTTCATCCTCCTCAAAAAAGACAAGCAAGGTGAGGGTGATATGTTCAAAGATCCTTGCTGATGCTCTGATGTGATGTTCAATTGATTGAGATTTGGCTTCAAAGGAATATCTACCTTTAGCAAAAACAATGTTTTTTACCGATTCATGTGGGGATCCAACAGAATCATTTATAACATTTCAATAGAGGGTGTCAAGCGAACACTCCCCTTTATGTCGCTCCGCTCTCATACTCCACAATGAGGCAATAAAAATCACAGGAAAGTTAAAACTAGCGAGCTTTGGAAAAACAGTGTGTGAATCGAGGACGGTGCCGTGCATTGATTTCTCCGCACAAAAAAGGAACCCTGTGATTTTATTTACCTGACTTTTCTGAAAGACAGAAGAATCAATCGCACGCAGCGGAAACAATAGAGCTCAATATCTCGCCGGCTACACTGTCAGATCAGCAGAAATCTCATGAACCCACAGCTCAGAGCTTTTTCACAGGAGGGAGAGATGCAGTCTCCCTTTCTGCCCACCAGCCCCTTAAACAGATCAAAGGCTCTCTTGTTGTAAACCGCCTGCAAACAAAGCTTTTTTTTATTACGCTAATCACGTCCTACCACTGCTTAGCTAAAACCGTCCTCTTTAACTGCTTAATATCCCCATCTCATTACAGCATACAGTATTTCCTGTATTGGCGGCAGGCAGCTTATGGAGCTCAGCTCTATCGATCCGTCTTAGTGATGGTTAGACATGCCTGTGCTGAGAAAAGGCAAAGGGGAAGAGCAGCGAGGCATTCACTCAGAGTGAGATGTGGCTTTCTCTCTCGGCCCGGTAATGATAGCAAAGAAATCTCATTTCACGACTCGCTGCCGTGTTTGCAAAACCGCATCGGCGAAGGCACATCCCGGACACAGCTCCAAGGAGGCTGCGGCGCCAAGTTCAGCCTGTCCGGGTCCGGGGGACACCTACAAAAGAGGTGAGGGAGTTAACAGAATGGGAACCTGACGGGCGGGGGTGAGGGCGAGGGCTCCGGGACAAACGTTGACAGCACCTACTTCTTTGGCTGCTAATGGCTTATTGATTGAAGTGGCGATGCATCTAGCTTTCCTTCGTGAAAATCGTCTCCGTCCACATGGGTGAAGCAAAGTGAGATCAGATCACTCAACCCGAGAAGCGGTTGTTCTTTCCACTCAATCGTGCCGCACAACGACCAATAACAGTTCCCCTGACCGCTTTTTTCTTTTCTTTTTCCTTCGGAAGCTTTTTAAGGGCCAACAAATTCAATCCACCCCCGCAGGAAATTTTGCACATTTGCACAGCCCTGCTCCTAACTCTTGACAGTACATTTCTTGCCCTTAAGCAAGATACTGCAAAGCCACTGAAGATGCGTTGCTGATCTTAAGCTCCGAGCAAGGAGCGTGTGAAATGGCTCGTCTCAAGACAATAAATAAAACTGCAAGACCTTCTTCAGGCCACAAAGCTAAGCAGTAATAACTGACCAAATACATCAACATACAATCAGTTGGCAGTTTATTAGGTACGCCTTGCTAAAACTGATGCAGTCTAATACAATAACAACAAATGCGATAAATTCAGTCTCCCTGAAGGATACAAAGGTTTGTTTTTTTAGCCACTCATCACTAATATAAATTTAGGTGGAAAAAAACATTACGTACACCATCAGTAAAGTCTTTTTGTTGCAAACCATTTAAGTGGTCAGATCATTTTTCCATGAATTATTCTACATTTGTAACCACCACATCCCTGACTTGACCCGACCACTGAGTAGGTTCGTTGGGTTTCCCTGCACCAGACAATTGCCAACCAAATGGTTTTGGATACAGATTTTTAATTTTAGATAATGGATGAAACGTGTTTTCCATTTCCCCCACTTCTGAACAATAAAATTATAGAGGCAACAGGCTGAGTTTAAACATTTATATATTGTTGTATTTGGTAATATTGATGGTCAACCTTAAATATAATTAAATAGAATTTTTTTGACAGTGAGTATTCACTGGCAGTTTCAGCTTCCTTTCAAAAGCAGTGTTGGGTGAAATTTGTTGAAACCTTGAGTTAGATCTCATTATCATTTATATCCCTGTTATAATGAGCACACAGCGTGTGGCTTCACCTGCTCAGACACCACGACGCTCCAGCGGCGGTTACACTGTACTCTGCAGTAAAACCCTCCTCTGTGGTGATTTAATAACTGCTGTTAAGTGTCCTGTCCTCAGTTGTTCTGTGTGCTTTGTCCTCCCGTGGAGCGAGATTAGGGTTAGAGCTCACCAGTGGAGAATCCTTTCTGAGAAGTGCTTTGGCATTAGACTAAAGTGTGCCGATATTCATGACGAACTGAGGCTGGATCGTATCTGACAGTGTGCTATTACATTTATGTCACATTTCTCCCGAGCACAGAGTGTCAGGCAGGAAAAAAAAAACGAGACACTTAATGTGTGCATAACTGATAAAATAGTGATCATGAATTTTCCACATAATGCTGAACAACAGAGGAGGCTCCCTGTTGTTTTCTGTCACAATCATAAAGCAGTATTTGCTGCAGCAGCTCAGACCCACAGCTCTGCATCAAGTGCATCAAGTTTGTGTGGGAATGAAGTACGAGGGGCAAAAACCTCCATATGCTCAGAGTATGGAAATCCGCCGGGGCAACAGAAAGTTAGTATCCCATGCCTTCCTCCTACACAATCCACATATTGCACATGAAGAAGCACACACTCACACACACACACACACACACACACACACACACACACACACACACAAACCCAAGTCATTTTGGCCAGTTACAATGGGATTCCTGAAGGCTTCAATTTGCACAGTGAGTGAAGCCAGGAACCAGACTCAGGAGTCCAATCTGTGTGTGAGCAGATTTACAGAGAAGAGAGGTTATTAGGGGGCATGACTCTGTGTGTGTGTGTGTGTGTGTGTGTGTGTGTGTGTGTGTGTGTGTGTGTGTGTGTGTGTGTGTGTGTGTGT
>JAOXYL010000105.1:6683600-6701024 GCA_028564955.1 Terapon puta | reverse complement strand
ACACACTCATCCACGTTGGTTCGAAAATTAGCGCTGAAACAATTAATCGCTAAATCAACTGAAAATGACTCATCAGAAACTGTGACAATAGTTAATGCTATTTATCGGGGGAAAATATCTGCTCGTTTCAAGCTCCTCAAAAGTGAAAATTAGCTGCTTTTCTGTGTCTGATATCAGCAGAAACTCTTTAGTCGCTTAAGGAGTTTTACGGCCTTGTGTTGGGGTTTAAGGCAGTGTGATGTTTGTTTGTTTGTTTTGTAACGTTCTGCGATCAAAAGTGATCAATCAATAGTTGTTAGCGGCAACTGATGACTTAAAAATGGTCCGAAACAACAAAACACACTGCACGAGGGCCCGAAGGAGACTGGGAAGACATAAATGAATCGTCCCGTCACGTTCCGGGCGAGTTCAAATAAGTCCCCGAGATGAAATCAAAACACATTTAAAACGACGGGCCCATTGTGCTGTTCCTGACTCCCCATTGTCTGGATCCCGACGTGTGTTTAACTTTCCTTCGCCAAACAGCCACTTGTTTGATGAGAGCCATTTCAGTCGGGCTGATGACCGGCTGCGAGGACAACGGCACAGCGAGATGTTCGGGTTGGCCTGGGGGGGGTTCACCCTTTAACGACACATGCCACATGAGGCCCGGAAGCCGGACACAATTATATCCCGGCTCCAATCACGGCGACGATGGTGAAAACCTCGTGTTTCACCTGAAGGATGTTTGAGAGCCGACGCCGTCGCTGTCACGTCTCGTCTCGTCGGCTCGGATCTGTGCCGGCTGAACTCGGTATTGGAGGGGAAAACATCAGATGGCGTCGTACGTTCGGCAGAGGCAGAGCACATCAAACAGAGCACCTCGCGCAAACAGTTAGCATATTTCATGCCCCACAGCAGAGCGCAGCTACTTAATAATCCAGGTCTCAGGAAAATCCACTGTGAGTGTGTTGAGACAGTAAAGCTGATAAAAAAAAATAAAAAATGAAAACATACGGTGTAAGATGTGTTTGGCATTTAATGCATGATACAGATGACTAGCAGGGTTTGAACAGAAATGGTAAAAGACAGATGGAAAATTAAGAGGGAGTGCATTTTTTTAAATATAGAAAGAAAGTAGATGGGAATACAGACAAAAGTGAAAAATAAATTAAAACAAGTGATATTACAGAGACAGAGAGACATTTATAAAATTCACAATGAAATGAAAGAGAAGTGAAATAGAAGTTGAGCAGCTGTTTTTAACATGGGATAGTTTCTTACTGTGGTGATCAAATCACCATTTCTATTGTTTTACTTTACAAAAAAACTATAGCAACAAAATAAAAAAAGGAGGCCATAAAACATCCTCAACCTGGGGATTTTGGGGGGGGGGTTGTTATTGGGACGCACGAGGCAATCAGTGACTGTTTACTATGTGTGAAATCAATATGAACCACTCGCCGCTGACCTCTAAAGGCAAACGAAACCAGGAAAACCCTCGGCGGGGCGCAGCACCGGAAGGCCAAAAGGACAGAAAAAACCTCCACAAAGCCGCCGTCACTTTGCATCAACAGTTTGGCAAACGCACAGCCGATCTTAAAGCACAACTCCTTTATCACTCTGAGAGGAACACGGCAGAATCATCATCATATTTCAGGGCGACGGGGGCGGCTGGGAGGTAACAGCAGCTGGCTCGTGGATGAAATAATGACACAGTGAAGAACGCAAGAAGACGGCACCGAGTTGGCCCATCAATTGCAGCCATTTAACATTGTGCACGCTCACAGTGCCTCTTTTCTCCCCCCCCAAATGGTTAGAGGTTCATTGTTGCGCAACAAAACTGAGTCTCAGGGCTCATGCAGCTGTACATGCGGGCACAGCGGCACACTGAGCGAAATGCAAAGGTCACGATAACGTGCTGATGATGAGCCAGCGTGATGTGCAGCATCGCAGTTTGGGACAGGACTGTGATTAGTTTTCGGTCAAAAACTTAAGTAATGGACGAACAGAACATCCGACCCGGTGATGAGGCGAGATGGAAAGTCAGGGAATCACCAAAGTCATGAGGATTTATCACCAAAATCACAAGGATATTTCAGATACTATGACAACTCACTGAGCGATTGTCGAGATATTTCAGCAGCCATCCCGTCCATAAACACCGAGAATAAACCGATGATAGAGAGTCAGCCTTGGCTAAACCTCTACGGTGTATACGAAAAGCGCACCATCCCTAATAAATAAATCAACACAAAACACCAAACTCAAAAAAACACCAGCAAATTCCTTGGCAGCGGCCGCGGCGCTCGAGACAACCCGAAACTTGTTCGCTTATTAAAAATTCTATCGGGGGAGCGCTGGGGACAAACGACGCCGTGCTGATTTCAATAGTCTGACATTTCAGTCCGCATAGCAGGTCCCAGCAGCCAGCAGTGTGCAACTTTAGAGAGGGTGGGGGGGTCCTGAGGGTGGAGGGGGAAAGGACAGAGGTGGGTGTTTTCAACTGTGTCTAAGAGATGTGTGTCCTCGACTGACCTGCCTGCCTGTGCATGACTGGTCTTTGGTTGAAAGCTACAAGAAAGAACAAACGAGTATTTTCATCCGCGACGTCGTGCCTGAATATTTCTCTGCTTTTCTGTTTCATTCGGTGGATTTTTTTAATCTGCCATACGACGGCTGGTTCAGGAGGACCTCGGCCGGTCGGGGCAGAGCGAGGGAGGGGACTGGAGCTGAAGAGCCGGTGCCTCGCCTCAGGGCAGAGATCACACAGATAGACGAGAAAGAGAGAGAGAGAGAGAGAAAGAGAAAACCTTTAATCTGTCCAATCAGACATCCAGGCTTTGAGGGTCTGATCCACTTCCCCGATGGGCGTCGTCAAGCATATGAGGCTTCTTCAGACGCTCCTTCTTTCGCCCTCAGATAAATGAGGTTTACCTCGATATGAAACCTAATCAAGCCAGAGGGTGGGAGGATACAGCGTCCAGTTTTATTCGCATCACGCTGGAACACGCAGACCAAAAGATTTAAATGTATTTCAGAGAATTTTTTTTTTTCCTGCTGCAACTGACAACAAACAGATTTAGTTTACCGTGATATCAAAGCTGAAAAGAAAAGTGGAAAATGAACCGAAAATGAAACCAACAGGCCCAGCTGATGAATCAAAAGCAATGCAAAAACCCCCAACAAACAAATAAATAAATAAAAATCCACTAGTTCCTCGCTCACAAATGCAAATATTTGCTGGTTTTCATCAGCTTCTGATAATTAACTGAACATCTTTCAAGGTTTTAGCTGCTGATTGAGCAAAAACAAGCAACTTGAAAACATCCCCCTGTGCTCTTGGGGAATTACGATGGGCAATTTTCACTGTTTGACTTTTTACACACTAAGAAAAACAAAAAAAAGGGCAGATTAGTTGATTTCATTTTAAACTGTCAACAGCAGCTCTGATAAAAAACTCTGATAAAAGTAAGAAACCCTGACATCTGTTGACCGACACCATTGATCTGACACCAGATACCACTTCAGATCAAAAAAGAAACACAGCTGATCAAACTACTCCCTCAGTCAAATGATTCTCTGTCAGCTTGACTCCAATGTGACTTTGTCTCTCAGCCTCTAATATCACATTAAAATGAGCCACTGTCTTTTTTTCTTTTTTTTCATAGGGATGACCTTGTGGGGCTGCAGAAAGTAAAGTTGAAAACTTTGACACACAATGAGGGCTGCACAAAGACAAGCCCTCTGAACGAGCTGCAGGTCTGAGAAACGAGTTTGGCCAGTCGGTCCTCTTCCTGGCTGCTGGTCTTGTGTGATCAGAGGACACACGGTGCAGCCAAAGAGACAGGAAACGTGTCTCCACGGTCTGCAGACTACACCAGCAGTGATATATACGCACATATATATTTCAATCTGTCACATTTCTCTGGTCTCTCCGTGAGCTGGGATGTTGTTTCCCCGCAGCAGGTGCCGCGAACACAACCCCGCTGTCAACTTCCCCTCCAACAACAAGTCGCAACAAACTTACCTTCCCCTTCAGGTCCAGGATAAAGATCGCGGACGCCGACATCTCTGCGCAGAGAGAGAGAGAGAGAGGCAGGAGAAGGAGAGGGAGGATCAGCCGAGGGTCTGCTGTGAGATGTGGGTCACTTGGAGGGGGTAATAGTCGCTCCCATCATCCTCCTTCCTCCTCTCCTCCGCTCGCTTCAGTCGCTGCGTTTCGCCGCAACTCGCCGCTTTTCCGGACCGAGCGTCAAGCTGGCGACCGTGAACGCAACACGGCTTCCGGAGGATGATTTTTTTTTTCTGTTTTTTTATTTCAACCACCACTACCAGAGGTGTAGAGTAATTAAAATCTGGTTGACTTTTATTATTCTTTACTGATATCCCGATGCCTATTAGCCAATTGTGCTCTCCACATTTACATGCAATACCATGGACACACACACACACACACACACACACACACACAACATCACCTCACAAACCTGTATTTGTACATTTCGATGTGCAGTCACCAATAAGAAACATTAGATTCTTGCTCTTACTTTTGTTTATATGTTTGCCTTTTGATTTTGTGCATTTTTGTTTTTATTTGCACCTATTTTACCTACATTGCATTGCAACTACAATGCACAATACAATTCTCTCCCAAGTTAACTAGCCTTATTTCCCAGTTATAGTTACTCTACAAGTTAGATTTTACACACTAAACATGTGATCAGTGTCTATATATATATATTTTTTTTTATAGATTTAAAAACTCATCAAAAATAATTTCAGTACGTCAAACGCATTTTATTGCAGCTATGTTTGCTTGTAGTGGAGTGTTTAATGTTGATTGCAAGGTTTGCATAGATAAATCACTTTTTGTCACTGCAGAGAACATGGTAATCTTGTAAAATATGTTGCATTTTCATAGATTTGACCATGCAACAGTCGACTGACATGTTAATTTGTGTCAAAGTAACAAAATAGTATGCATCTGATCCACATATCCTACACAGACTATAAACATCTAATAAGAGAAACTTCTGAAATGAATCAGTCTGCATACGTGCTTACATTTTTGATAAGTAATTTTTCTTTGATAATACACTTTTGCACGTTGCACTCAGTTATTAAAACAATCCTGATTGATGTTGGGCAGAATGGCAGATCCTCCGCTTTTATTTTGAAAGAAGGAGCTCTCCTTTTCCTGTCTCTCTCCGGCTCGCCCGCGTGAGCTTGTCGCGCAGTGTTTCCGGGTGGGAGGCTCGCCTGACAGCTTCGCACAGACCTGTCAGACCGCTCTTATCAGCTGGATGGTCTCAGAGGATCCGGGACGCTGCAGGCCTCTTTTCGAGACACCGTGTCAAGCCTGATCACTGTTGTTGTGACCAGGGTGGAGGAGTTTAAAGAGGAAGGTGCGTGTGGTTATTTCCTAGAGTGGCACCAACGAGCCAAACCACAATCAAGACCAAATGGTGGGGAAATGCCCCCCCCCCCCTCCATAAGTCACACCCATGATTTGGACTCATAAATAAATTGCAGCCATACACACAGTGCAGATGACACTTTTATTATTATTATCATTATCAAAGTCACAATGTTTACAATTCCCTGATCAAACCATGTGATGAGTTTTCAGTAGAGGGTGGGCCGGTGCTGAATTCATGCACAGCTCCAGTCCACCTCTCTAAAAATAGCAGTCAAGTGGAGAGTAACTAATTTCCAGTAGTAGGCTAATGCCTTCACTATAACTGAGCCGGCCTACATTTTTAATGTAGCAGCAGTCAAACCTTTTTCTGAGAACAAAAAAAAACATGTCAAAGGCACGTTGCACTTTGAGGAAACAGAAATCACAGTGAACGGCGGAGCTGTAACAACACAGTTTTGAAGTTATGAATTTAGATCTGTCGAACAAAGCTGTTTGTGTAAAAGTGTCCTTGAGCTGCTCGCTCAGAGTCTCTGTGAAATGTGACCAGTCCAACAGGCTTTTAATTAATCAGTCCCATTACACACCTGCACGCACTGTTTCTGCGCCTCTGCCTGTGAGTCAAGACACAAAGTGAAATATCCCTGTTTACGCTCAGCTCGACTGTCCTGATCACGCAGATGCTTTAGCAGAGCCTGTGCTGTCAAATCAGTCGACCGATCAGCTCAGCCCACAGATGATTAAAAGGTCAGTGTTCTTATTTACATATTTAATCTCTTTTTCACCCTTCAAAAGCAAAAAAAAAAAACAGTTTCAGGACAAAATGTGATTCTTTTGATTATCACCTCTAACTGAGAAATGTATTTTGACCATCTCTGCTACTGTGAGTATACTGTGAGAAATGACTGATCAGTATATTCTGCATATAGTATACTCTGAGATCTACTGCTATAAAAATGCATTTTGCATTAAGTCTGTCTGTGTCGCCTTAAAATCAAGGTGCTCCTGAGAACTGTTATTTACATTTTTATGCTTTTCCCTAACTTAGACAATGTTTCCCAAGTTACCCATTACCCCTTTTGGGATCTTGAGATCAACAACATGAATCTCAATATGATCAACAGTATGAATCTCAATAACACAGAACAGTAAAGAAAAGTCGGGAGTGGAACTGGTGGTTCGGCATCTCACGGTCCTGCTAAGCGATGGTAAATTCAATTTCATCCATCTCCTCCTCCGTGTCCTCCGTGTCCTCCATGTTCTCCGCCGCCCGTTCGGCCCTCGCCCTCTCGCTGGCCGGGATGTAGTTGTCCTCGATGAAGCCGTCGTCGTCCTCCTCGCTCGCGGGAGGCATACAGTGAGGGTTCACGCCACGGCCCCTGTGCATGGCGAATTCCACCTCCGTGCCTGGAAACAGAAGAGCCGCGTTCAGTTAAAAGGTAAAGTCTCAAACTGATGGTGCAGCCTGTGTTTAGAAGAATGAGAAACTGCAGGAGATTGAAAGCTGTAATCTGCACTGTCACATTTGACGTGCAGCCTGCAGCCGCGTCAGCGCTGACTGATGAACTGGATTCTGGTGATCAGATGAAATTTTACCCACCAAATGAGCTTTTAATGATTACTGTCTTATCAGCTCACAGGCAGAGACTGTGCCTTAAAGAAAACTGCCATTGATGCCGTCATATTTGTAATCTTTTACAATTTTTCTCACTACTTTCTGACCTGGTAAGATTGTGATGTTTCCTTACAAATACAGACTGCACTGTTAAATCTCATTGTCAATTATTTGTTTCAGATTAAGCTTTTAGTGTGCATCTTCTCTTTTCTCACGTCATGTAAAATAAATGTGCATATGACAGTGGCTTAGCCCATTAGGAGCATGATGATTTATTATGACTGATGTTAACCACACCCTGGCTGACAGTGTTTGCTGTTTAGTTCATTTTTTGGCCCATTTAGGAGCAGCCCAACAGTGTGAACACAACACTGGTCCCAGCTTATAAAGTTGTTGAGGCAAATAAAGTTAATTTACACGCCCAGCGAATCATCTGTCTGCTGCTTGATTGCCAAACAGGAAGTGTGCAGTTTATCAGAGCTTCTTTGCTGAAACAAGATCACAAATCTAAAACAACAAATTCGAAGACACTAAAATGCTTCATAATGCTTCAGGGACCGGAAGATTTGGGTGACAATTCTTAGTGTGTTCTTTGTGACACCTTTCACTTTACACGTGGTCATTTGATTACCAATATAAAGTATAGATCAGTGTGAGCAGTAGTTAAACACACTATGGCAACAAGGACACTTAAATATTAAATACTAATATTACTGAAATTTTCTAATCATTTCCATACTTAACGCATAAAGATCTCTGTTTTCACCTGAGTGTCATACATCAGCAGCATTTTTATCCTCTGCACAAAGAAAAGCATCATCTTATATGGTATGTTAAAGAAAAACTAACCCGATGAGTCACACTGGCTAACAGTGTCTGTGTCTCTCAGCCGTGTGTGCCTGTAGCTGGCCAGGTAACGCCGCACCACCTGGCATTTGGCCAGAAGGGCGATGAGGATGGAGATGCAGATGGCCGTGACCAGGACGGCCACCAGGAACTCCCAGTTGTGAGACGTGTATTTGCCTTTCCCGCCTGTCACAGTGTCTGCAAGAGGGGAAAATGAGTCACGTCCTGCTTAATCTGTTGTGATTGCTGTTGTGAGGCGACCCGTCTGGATGAATCATAAGCTGGTGCCATCATCCTCGTCTTTGTGGAAAGCACCTACTGTAAATACCCTGTCTCAGCTCACTCTCACCCCATTCTTACCATTTAGCGTTGTTGCCGGTGGAGCTGTAGACAGTGTGCCGTTTGGTGACGCTTCCATCTGGCTTTGCTCTCGTTGGTGCAGTCTCCTCTGCGGCGGGACTTCTCCTGAGTGGCTCAGTTTGCCTCTTGTTGGATGAGACCTGTCTCTCACTGTGGGGCACCATTAACTCTAGCATGTAACCATGGATCATGGGTGTATATCGCACATAGGTAAGCTAAAGTTTCTGCTAGTTTGGAGTCTACCCCCCCCCCCCAAAAAAAGTTCCAACAGACTCTTGAACTTTGGTGCCGGAGATTTCAATTCCCTCCCTGACTGATGTTTTAGTGCACAGCTGGTTACTGTTGTATTGTCCTCAGCGGGTGAAAAATAAATGGGGTCTGAGGTAAGTGTTGCAGGGCAGGCATCTCCCCAGATGAGGGAGGTAGTTGTCTGGAAGCTTTCTGTTGACCAAGAGGGAGTCAAACCTCCAGAGCTCCACTAGGTGGCAAGATTGAGTGACGGGGGGGGGGGGTTCATTGGTTCACTAACAAGTGAAATTTGGTGGCAGCATCCTATCTCTTTTCTGAAATATGAGCCAGCTTCCTTCTGCTGCAGTCAAATGAGGCTTTATGGAAAGAGTGAAAGAGAAAAAGGGAACAAATGAGTTTGTCTTTCACACACTTTCCTGCAAAGGCAACTCACAAAAAAGAAAGATTATCAGCTTTTTCATTTCTGCAGAATATCAGCACACTACAATGCCCCGATATCCCGAGTGCATTATGGCTTTGAATTCTTGTGCCAGCAAATGAATATTTCATAACTGAGCCACACAGAAAGAACAATCAAATGACCTAAATATAATCACTTAGTATGTATGAAGAGTGAGAGTGTCATCGTGAAAAAGAGACGCAGCGTGGATCCTTTCAATCCCACAAGTCATAATTGAGTACGAGCTGTCAGGAGCTCAGGAGGATATCATCCACAACAGGAAAAGTGTGTCGCAAACAGGAAGTCCCACACACTGGTGGACCTTCCTCCTAAGGTCTGGCTGACACAAAACACTGGTAAAATTTCTGATGCGTGTGTTTGTGTGAAAGAATCTGAGTGTGCATGCCTCATCGCTTCCTACAATACAGGAGCCAGACACTTAATGATTCTCAAAGGACAGTAAAAGACAGCTTGCCGGACATTTGTTTGTTTAGAACAACAAATTTAAGAGCTTTCCAATGATATTTTACTTCGCTACGACACATGGCCGACATGTAAACGGGATGCAGGTGCAAAAAGCCATCAAATATCACCAGCACTGGAGCATTTTGAGGAAAATACACCAACTAAGTTTGGTGTGCAGAGATTTAGATGAGAAGACCATTAAAGACTGGAAACAGGTTGGAACATTTAGCATGGCTCCGCCAAAAGGTCACAAAACTCCCTCTCGAGCACCTGTACAGCTCACTAATTGACACATTATATTTTGTTTGTTTAATCCATACAAAAATCAAAGTGACCAGCGACTTTTTCTACACTACATGTGAATTATTGATCTTTAGAGGTACTGGATAAATTGCTGTGACAAAGCGAGGTGAGCTGTTTCTCCTGTGTCTAGTATCTCTCTTGCTGCTGGTTATAGCTTTATTTTTTACGGGACATGAGAGTGGTGTTAATCTTTTCCTTTCCCACTACACAAGAAAGAGAATAAGTGCATTTCTCATACTGCCTCATGATTTTTAAGATTTTAGAATTTCAGTGCGTGCTTAATGTAAATTGTTGTGCATATTGCGATACATTTCTGAAATCTTGATGATGCATTTGTTTTATAAATGGTCTTCTTGTGTATTTTTCCTTCTTTGTAGTCTATATTTTCAGATTCATTGTCCTATATCTGGGATTCAACTACATTTTCACTCACTGTGCGTGTGGGAGAGATGACATCACGAACATCAGTGTGGTTCTGGATGCAAATCCAAACCTGTCGTGCATACATGTGCTTGAAAGACAGAGGGCCTGTATACAGCCATTTGCAAATTTACGAGATATTTGCATGCACGAGACCCCATGTGCTGTGTTTACAGTGAAGCTGTGAGGATGCAGTAAGACAAGTTCACTGTGCTTATAGTAGTACTGTAGTTTACGTTTAATATAATTCGTTGATCATTTTTTTGTCGCCTCATCTCTTTGCTAAGCTAAACTACCAAGCTGGCTGCTGTAACTTCGTATTTCCCTTCACATGACACGAGGGTTGTGATGATCTTCTCATCAAAATCTCAAGAAAAACAATAAAAAAGCAGCATATTTCACTGTTTAACCATATATGGTGAACTAGTGCAAAGTACTAAAGCTGATGGTCTGATAGTACTGATAGTAGCCTCATTAATCATGACTTTTTTTCCTTTTTTCCAAAAGGTGGTTGTCTTTTGCATTCTGAATTAAGATTTGTGCAGCTTTCTCTCTCTGTCTTGGCTCGGAGGTAATTTTTCACAGCAAGAGGGGTCCGGCTACTCAGCGGCAGCCATTAGGCCTCTTCCTTTTCGTCTTCTCCAGCTATTCTCTTCAGCAGTGTTGGCTGTAAACACACCGACAGGGCTGCCTTTATCTCTTCCTGTTCTGTCCTCACACAGGCAAAGCACAACAAAAATATACACACACCAAGCTTCGCGGGGCCGGGAGCTATGAGAGAGGAGCCTGGGAGAAATCTCAGATGCAGTGGTGTTCACAGGCTCTGTGAGGCACCGCCACTGTGCGTTTGCTTATGTTTGTATGTGAACACGCATGTGTGAGAGGCTACATTTGCATCTTCGTCTGCGATAGTATGCGTTTGAATATTGTTCTCAAAGAGAGGAGTCACTTCTTCTTAGTCATTCTTTGTTTCAGCGCCCCAAATTGAGTGAGTGGAGTGTCAGTTTATGGATACTAATGATGGCCAGAGGGTGTGAAATGTTCTCTCTGTCATCAAACTGAATTAAACATCAAAATTATCTTCTGCTCACAGAGCGCGATCACATTCCTTTGAACAGACAAATTAACTGTAAGCTATTTTATGGTTTGAAATTTGATAATGCTGGTTGAGGTGTAAACGTTTGCAGTACTGGAAAATAAGTGCACTGCCTCAAGAGCTATAGAAGTACAACATTGAAGTGCATGAGTACTCCTGCTTAATGCAACATTATACTTGTATTCAATACATCTCAGATGTTCAAAGGTTCTTCTCCTCTACATTGACTTGATAGCCATCATCACTAGTTTTAGACCAGTTCTTAAATTGTTTTAGAGCCAAAGGGTCTAATATTTCTTCCAAAAGAAAATGCAAAGGAATATTAGTTAAAATTTGTGTCACAGAAACTTCTTTTCTCTTTTTTCTTGCTCCATTAATCATCATAACCCCTCAGAGACCTGACCCCTGTGCTTGGAATCACTTAGGTCCTTTAAGCATATTTGACTACAGTTAACTTTTGTAAAAGACCTGAATGCCCTTTTCACTGCTGAACTGAAGAGCTTGACTTGAATTAAAACAAAATGGATTTTTTTTTCTTTTTAAAGGCTTCATAAAACAAATCATAGTCGACTGAGCAAACATCTCTCTCCCTGGTTACGATAATCGCAGATATTCAAAGAAAATCAAAGCGCCGTCCTTCAGTTGACCCTCGCCCCAACAATCCACAGAGCAACATGCGGCAAGACTCCCTCTCTCCCTCTAATCCCGCTGCCAAGATCTTTATTTTTGTCCCGCTTTGAAAATGTGCGGAGGAGTCAGGCTCTGCTATTGTTCGTCAGGGATAATGGTGAAACATCTGATAGTGTCAAAAAACAGCTGGCAAAGACATTGTTTATGAGCATGATTATTTAACACACACACACTGCAAATCAAAATATGTTGGGGAGAAAACTAGAACTCCGAATAATTATCACTTATTATACTTTTTCTTTGTTGTTCTTGGCGGTTAAAATGACTCATGTGAAGGCTGTCCTTAAATGTCATGTTTTGTTTCAGCCCATCAATCCTGGAGCAGCGGCAGTGCCAACAGAGAAACCGCAGGGGCACAAAGAGTAAAAGCCAACCTTCGTAACATTATGATAATAAAACAACACGCCAAATAACCTGCATCAGGACCGCAAATGACGATATTTGATATTCAAACACAGGCCTGAGAACCGTGCGTGCAAATAAACGCCGTCGACCTCACTGCGTGCTTCTAAGAACGTGAAAAGACGATAAACAAACGCAATCCAGTGCAAGTGAGCTGCAGATGGTGCTTTACTGTTTTGGGTAAAAACAGCAAGAGGCCAGCATGCAACAGGTGCAACAGGAAGAGGTCTAGCTACTGAGTAATTAAAATCAAAACAATGATTATGTGTCTTTTCTGTACTGACAATATATGGTTTCTATTGTTGTGGTGCTCAGAATTATGTCAGTGTTTTCACATAAACAAGTCAAGTGGATTTCGCCTTCTTCAGTCTGCCCCCTTTTCGGTCAGACGTCTCAAAATGTGCGTTTTTTTCTGCCTTTTCAACTCTCATTTTAGCGCATTATTTGGTAATAATTGCTATATCAGTCCACAAGATAAGGTTGTCAGTATAGTCATGTGATCTTTACACAGTGCAATACAGTCTACAGATGCGACGATCAAAGCTCTTTTACGGGATTAGCCGTTCATTTCCAGCCTTACCTGGTCACCTGTTTGTGTAGTGTCCTCTATCTTTGGCCAAGTTCACCTGCTGTCCGTCCGCAGTCACATATCATGCCAGCCGTGACTGCATTTTCACTTGCTTTGTCAGTAAAATGGAGAAATGTTGAGCAAAGGTTGAGCGAGGTGTGCTCTGCAGCTGCCTCCCAGAAGGTCAGGTTAATGGGTAACTCTGTGACTAAGGTGTGCTTCCTCCCGCCTACTACTGCTCCTCTGCGACCAATAGCACAGCAGCCCTGGTCAGAGGCAAATCTGTCACAAACCAGGAAGAGGCAAAACGTGACTTATGAGCAAGGTGCCGCACTTTAAATTGTAACTAGCAGAGTGAGCTTGTAAGTGGAATTGTAAGGAACCAGTCCAACCTGCCTTTGGCAAATAGATGTTGTGTTAGTGTGGATACGGTTCCAGTGGGTAATCAAATAATCTTGTTTGATATCTGCTCTTCTTGTTTGTGTGTGTGTGTTTGTGTGAGTGTCTAAGCATGGACTCATCAGTATTCCTACCAGGCGCCACACCTCGCTTTGTTTATCCAAAGTGTAAACCCTTTTCTCGATCCTTTTAAGATGAGGGAGGAAATCAGACAAGATACAATCGGTGGCGACAAGGAGTGTTGTTTATTTAAGACATACAGCCAGAGTGGAGAGAACAGAGCTCTGGTGGCTCTGAAAGGAAAAGCAGGGTGACCCTGAAAACAATAGGGCCGCTTCCTGGCCACTCTGCAGTGCACTCTGCGTCTTTACATCTCCCTCCCTTACTCTTCCTCCTTCCCTCCATATGTTCCAGGATGCTTCAGCTGCATGTCTTGGGGCAGATGGCTGCAGCGATGGGTTGGGACAGTAAAGTGATAACTCAGCATCAGCTGAAAGAAGCAGAGGGGGGGTTTCCCACCCATAGATACTAGGGGTTGTTTTCTCTTGGCTGACTGTTGGACTTTCATAATCAAGTCATGCTGTGGCTGCTCAGTATTTGATGGAAAGGTTTGATGATTGACTACAAAAATTAACCATTGTCATTGTTGGTACATTGAAAGCATCTCATAGATTTCAAGTCTGATGTTTTACTGACTATGACCTCAGACCTTTTACAGCAGGCAAACATTAGGTAGGTCAAGGTCATTAGCAGCACTAGCGGAGCTGTAATCAGATTCTGGGTGAGATTTTTGGAGGAGGCCGGGGGCTTTCCCCACTTTTTCTTCCATGGGATGTTTACTGTTTGTCCTCTCTGCAAAGAGGTATGGGCCTGAGGTCGTGGCCCCCTCTATGGGGAAGATGGGAAGGCCTTGCAAAGTCTTTTGAGAGGGGGGAAATAACAACACGTGTCGCCCTGTACATAACAATGGACAGTCAGACTCGAGGAGGAGCTATGTGATAAACAAGCCTGCAACTGGCCTTTAAATATCGAGATGAGATGGTCCACAGGGCTCAGAGGGCTCGAATGATTGTTACTTTTTTTTTTTCTTGCCTCTCCCAAAATTCCCTGCAGTCACCATTATAATACGCAACCACCTAAGTGTAAATTTTACAAGGTGATTGCTGCACATTGTGCACATTTTTGTGAGTTTGGGAGTCCATATGTGGCCTCCATCTGGAAATGTGATAATGTGAGTGGGGCTCTCTGCACATCTGCTTTAAATCTGTTGATGAAACAGCTGCTATTTTATTTAAATTCAGCATTGTTCTCTGAGTGGTCTTTTATTGTAATGGCCCTCGATCTGGGCTTTAATTTCATTAATCAAGGCGCTGTGCGAAATGTGCTTCTGCATGCTAAAACGGGCCCTTTTTCTCCTTCACTTTGCCGCTGAGATGGCCCAGTTTCCCCATAGAGGTCATCGAAGTTTCATCTAATTTAATCTAATATAAGAGTTTCCTGACTGTATGCGCACACTGGTGTAACATTACATACCTCACTAGCACTAGCATGCAGTGGGAAGGGTATGTATTTGTTTGGCTTGAACTCTTGCCACTTCTCGCAGGTGTAACACTGCATACATACAGTAGAAGGAGAGAAGAAGAAATGGATACTGTTAGTATCAGACTTCCAATTTCTCTGTTTGATGGAGGGAAGGGAGTTTATTTTCTTAGCTTTTTTACCTCTTCAAGGTGAATGAATAGCACTTACACTATACTTATGTACCTACTGTACAAAAACAGGATACCTACTTACCCTCAAATGTATTCAGGTCTATATTTAATGGCTTGAATGGTTCCTCTGTGAGGAAAATGATTTAACCAAACGGTGTGTTAATCAGTAGTTTCTGTTTGTTTTGGATGTGATGGTAGTGTGAACATACTTTAACATTCTCTAACAGTACGCTGACTGATAATCTCGCTTCAGAAAAACGCTCCCACAAGCACAGAAACACACCCTCTATGGTAGCGTAAAGACAGACCCGCATTAAAAATGTCAGTCGCTGTGTTTTACCTCTGCTTGGTTACTGAGTGTAAAAGTCAACACATTTTTAATAAGATCCAACTGTGCATTTTTCTAATCCCTCAGTGAAAGCTGTGAGAAAATTTATGCGAAAAGTGAGAGTGCTGCAAGATTCAGTAATGGTTCAGTGAGGAATTTGTGTTTGAAACGTCTCATATGGTGGTAAAAACGACTCTGAATGAAAGAGTTACTACAGCTACTTTTTTTGGTCAGGCCTGCAGAAGAGATCTGTGTCTGCAACTCCCTCTGCAGGTGTCCAGTCTGCGTATACAGTAGGGACATTATTTAGGGGTGCACAGGATTCGGTTGTAATCCAATACACACATTTTGCTGTTGGCTACTTGTTAAATCACCAGATGGATCCATTCTCATGGGTTATCGGACAGAAGCCACTAAAAGGCTTTGAAAATCCACAAATGCTGTGGCGGTTGATGCATAAACCTTATCTATAATGCAGAACTGTGTCCAACTGCTGTCTAACAAGTGTTTCTGTTCATGCTGTTATAAAATATTGATGTTGTGATAAAAAAGACATGTTTCTGTAAGATAGCTCCTTATAAAGAAAGCAAAATATGTTTTTTCAGTCTCTATGATTAATGCATAAAACTTCAAGAACTAAAAATCACTATATATTAATTTAAAAAAAAAGCATTTTATTAATATTTGCCTGAAAAGTCTAGTAAATTGATAACTGGTCTTTTTTATATTCATCAGAAAGACCAACCACTGAGTCGTTCTCTTTATCAAATGCCTTTACTCCCCAAAACCCAACAGAAAAGCAAAGACATTTCATTTTAGCTTCTTTGGGTTTAAAACTTTTTTTCTTACTGAACTTGATGTGCAGTATAAAGCTGATTTCCAACAAGAGCTTACGCTTGGCAGAGCTATTCTATGCAGAGCAGCACTTGCGAGAAATGTCATTTCACTTCCTCAGTAAGTGCGGGTGCATGCATGCTTTGGCACCAGCAGCCATCCACCGGGTTCTTCTTACTCACTGGTTGGTGGGAACCTATGGACTGCAAAACTGTGTGTGTGTGTTGTGCAAACAGCTATCAGACAGGAGCTGAGACCCTCCACCTCCACCCCCGCCGTCACCTCCACAGGCCTTTTCCTGCCTGTAGGGTGATTCCTGCCCCTGCGCTCCCTCCACTTCCTTCACACACATATCAGCCTCCAGCAGCAGTACCTCTTCCTGAATCTGGCTCAAGTTCTCTGGACACTGTGGACAAGCAACAACAGCTCATCCATCTCTCTCTCTCTCTCTCTCTCTCTCTCTCTCTGTCTTTCTCTACTTTCTTAAACTCTCACTTCAAGTATTCCCCTGCTCACTCGATCATTTTAACTTAATCATCTCACATCATTTCCCCAGGCAACACGTTGCTGAATCGTACTTCCGAGACCTCTGGTACTATTGTCTCAAGGCACATTTGCGCAAAATCTCTGCTCTTGCATTTTTCTGCCTCTCAGCACACACTCCCAGGGTGTTATTCAACTTCCTTAAAAAAAAAAAAAACGGCTATAATATTCCAGAGACATGCTGGCTAGATGTAGTACCACTCCCTTTCCACAATTTCCTTGATACCCATGTTCTGATAGGACAGATGTTCTATTTCTGTCGATAGGATCTGCAGCGTCGACTTGCATAATAATAGCAATGAAAAAAACAGATGCTCCATCTTCTTCTGACCATAGCCTAAAAATCCAAAAAATAAAATGATCTTTGTGCCAGTATATTTGTTTCCACTTTTACAAAGAATGTGGAACTTTGCTCTGATAATCAAAAAGTCAATTCAGCACCATCATTTGAAGTGCAGCCAAAATTGTGACCAAGAGGCAGAAATGATAGCACTTACAAGAAATCCTTAATGCAAGCAGAATAATGTTGCATTCACTTTAACAAACAAACAGTGATTGGCAAACCATTTCCTCTGATCTGGAAAATGTTATTGCCCTCTCCTATTACTCATTTCACTGAGTCTGCTGACTGTCTGAAATCACGTCATCCTAAACCATCCCAAACCTGCGCTGGAGGTCGACTACATGCTGTTATGATTAGAGCTTCCTCAGTCTCATCCAAAGGCTTTCCATAACAACATTAGTGAGGAGTGTATCT
>JAOXYL010000105.1:6621151-6632910 GCA_028564955.1 Terapon puta | reverse complement strand
GACATGGTGCGTGGTACAGCAGTAGGACTTTAGAGAGAGTAGCAGCGACATACGTGGATGACCTCAGGCTGTTGGTTGATTGGTAAACAGTGTCAAAGTTGCAGGGAATACAGTGATTGAGTCGACTAGACATAGCTTACCTGTAAAAAGCACATCTCCTCCATCCAGCATGGCGTTCTCGTCAGTCATTTCCACCATGTTCAGATTCAGATTCTTCAGGGCTTCTTTCATTGCCTCTATCTGGAACAGACACAAAGACACAAACGGGAAATGCACGTAAAACATCTGCTGTTATTAAACAAAAGACTGTAATGACGTACTGTAAGCCACACCAGTGAATGGTTCAAGCCATCAGTATTTCCTATCTTCGGGAATATCAAGACACGGTCCAGTTCTAATCAGATAACTGTAAACAGGATAATGAAATTCAGTTTGAGGATTTTCACTGGAAATCTGTAAGGCACAGTATTTCACAGTACCCTGATTCCTGAGATGGAGCACAATGTAACAAAACCTTTTCTCTCCGACAGGTTGCGATGACATCATTTTAATGAGCCATGAAATGATGTCATTTTGGAGGAAGTATGTTAAAACTTTTACAAGGCAGTGGCTGTGGAAAATAGGTACGCTGAAGGACCAACACAAACTCCAAGAAAGCCTCTTCCTGTCCTCATGTTATGGGTCATCTGTCTCCCATATATTTATAGGAAGGATGTAAAAGGATGACTGCCACCCGGATAACATTAGCATATATTATGAAATGCATTCCATGAACGGAAAATTTTGGGGTGGGGAGGGGGGTCCACATTTCACCTGCATGTCCTCTCTGCTGAACTGAAAAACCAGAGGAAACATCGGGTCTTTTTTTCTGGCTGAACTTCGGCTGGTCCGCTCTCCTGTCTGACCGCCCAGTGCGATTTTACTGTCCTGTTTTTGGGGTTCCTGCGGGAGTAGTTTCCGAGGCTGGTCATGTTAGCGAGATCATCAGTGTTTCCACCAGCCCTATCTCACTATGACCTCAGTCCGCTCGCTGTGCTTTTTGGCCGACACAATGCTTCTGCTTCTCCTCATCTGTGGAGGGCCGAACCATGAGGTCATCCAGGTAGCCCGCTGAGCACTTCCCAGATAACACGACGAAGGCCTCCATGTGCACACAGGAATACACAAATGACCTTTTCTTACACAATGTTTATTGTAGTACAAACTACGCCCTTTGAAATCACAGCTGAATCCATTCAAATTTCAATGGAAACTGAACATTATAACCTTCATGAAGGGGGTATTTGTTGTATTAGACTGCAGTAGTTTTACACTAGAAGCTTCAACAACATCATGCTACTATCCTTTAAGTTCTTACAGCTGTTTGTTTGGATGACTGTGTCTTTTTTGCCTTTTGACCCGATGGCAGTGTTCCGATCGGTTCACTTTCCAGAAGTACGACAGTGAAATCACACAGAATAATCAAACTTTCTTCCTCCGTGTTTCACCGTCACCGCAGGCACTCTGATCATCTTCCTGCTTCAATTAACCAGGAAGAACACAGCGTCCTTCCAAGTAACTGGGTTCACAAATATATCAGTGGTTTCTTAAAAGCTCTGACAGCAACAGCATGCAGCATATTAAATATAGGTAACAGTTAATCTCTCTCATTTCTTGTTCGCAATGCAAAGGCATCGCCAAAGCATCCTCTGCTTTTCATTTAGTTGGGTTTGTAGGTATGTTGGGTGGCAAATAAAAGGTTGAGTCAGACTTCCAGGAAGTAAACAATCCAGATGGTTGAGAGGGAACTTGTGCTTTTGATGTTTGTTCAAGTCATGCTCTGTGCTGTCTTTGTGTCACAGCTCTCTGCTGGTCGCAGTAAAGTTATGTCGGCTGCATCACTGATTCATCACTTGTGAGGAAACTTCAGTCAGTTCAGACATTTCATGTATTAACAAAGACCTTGTCGGCATGCCTGTGCCCATCAGCGAGGCCAGATTTGCACAATAAAGCTGAAGAGCAGGCACTTAATATTTAATCCTGGCCCGATCCTATTGAGTGTATAATTAAAAAAACATTTAAGAGAACCACCTTTTGTTATGAGGCTGCACATACTACACACATTGTGCAGAGCCTCAAGCATCATTATCAGCCACTGCTGTTTCCTTTCTTCTTCTGTCTGGAGCAGAGCGGAGCCTCCGCTATCACAGTGGTCGTCGGTCCAGGAATCTGCAGGACTGTATGAAGCAGCTCTTTACTTCATCGCTCTGGTATTTCCTCTGACATCACTGGAGGTGATGTGACCCAAAGGGTGTTTGGGCCCACCCCCATCCCATGTGAAATGCAATGGCCCCTATACATAGACAACAGTGTGATATCTGCTCTCTCTGCTGTGTGTGCCTGGTAGAAAACATCAGCACGGCTGTGTTTCCACATCTTAAGAAAAGATGTAGCAAACTGAGGTTGAATCTGCGAGTATTGTTTCACCACATCTTAGTGGGGATCTTCTAACTGCAAAGGTTAGTACACACTGGAGCAAAAATTCAAGGTAGTGATGCAATGGTCTTGTGTGTATAGTTTATGAATGGTCAGGCATACACTGACTACCCAAAGATGAACGACAGACTTGCTGTAATTCTGCCTATAAATAAACAAAGACAGTTGCCAAAATCCTGCAATAAAAACTAGAATAAACACACAACTAAAATATTCACAAACAGACCAGGTCTTACATCAATCTCTGGGTTGAGTAACAGTATCATCCAGTCTCTTCCCAACATCGGTTTCCAATGACGTGAATGTGCATTTTACAGCAGCGGCATGTATTGATCATTATAATAAGGTCCACTTGCGGCTGAGTGACACACTCTTGCACAGTGCAAAGAAGTCTTTGCTGGCTTCGGTCCAAATAAAGTTTCCAGATTTGGTTGAGATTTGTGGATGCAGACTTGGAGCAGTCGCTGAGAAGCAACTCCACTCAGCAGCACCCCAGGCTAGCTTTGGGCCTGTGCTAACATAAAAAATTGGTAAGTATGGGCTTTTCTGTGTTAAAGGCCTGTTTGAGCCAAATTCTCTTAGTTTGTCAGTTGTAGCCAGAGTCAAATCAGTACAAAAAAAAGCACAAAGTCTCAAAGAAGCCAACAGATTTGGACTGAGTACCATCACTCAGGTCAGGCACAGATTGAAGAGAGACTCTACATGTTGCTGCAACAACTCTAAGCTGGCACCAAAAAGCCAAAAGCTGGCACCTCCACCTGCCTGCATTCTTTGTGTTGTTTACGGCACGTTTTGACGCTACCACCTGCAAGTTTTCGCAGCAACGGGGATTGTTTGACACAGATAACCTATATACCTGTGCACAGTTGGCAGGAGTTCACCTTTTTCCTGCTGTCACACATCTTCTCCGAGGTTCACTGAGTTTTTTTGTCTTGATATAAACCTCTGCAATTATTCACACCTCAAGCTGTTGCTTTGAAAGTTTTGGCACAACTCTACTTTTAATTAGTTCCCTATTTTCTTTGACCCCCCACCATCTACACTTTTTGCCCACAATTCCACAGCTGAATGGATGGATCAAACCTCTCTGCAGAATGGGAAAGTCCCAGGAGAATCATATTTCTGGGATGTCAAAACTAGCATGTTTGGCTTCAGTGAAAATGACAACGTTGATTAAATCTTGTACAGTGTAACTTTACATCCAACAGTAACTAAATCTCTTTGTCTGCTCTATGTAGTCTACAAGAGGAACAGCCTTGTAATTCATAATTACAAAAAGAGAGATGTGTCTGTGTTAAGAGGGAAATGTATCTCTTAAAATAGAGTAGAGTAGTAGAATAGGTGGAGTAACTAATATTTAAGTCTCCTTTGTCCTTCAGCCATCTTCACCTGTATCAGTCTAGTAAGATGAATACTTGTGTACCAGTGTTGCTGTAGGTCGTGGCAGAGCATGTCCTGCTGTAATCCTGACTGACAAAGTTCTGCCAGCCGCCGCTGCATAGTAGGAAAAAACAATTAGCGTGCCACTGCAAGTCCCAAACAGCTCCCCACAGGTACACCGCTAATTACAGCTGATTAAGCCTGAGGTTAATGTTCTGTAGTTTCCTCAAGTGATTCATAGAGAAGTTAAACCATCCACAGTTCCTCAAGGCAATTCATTATTTAGGCAGGTGTGTCTTCATCAATGCTTCCTTACCTTACTGATTGTGGAAGTTATAATGAGTTACAATAAGGTGGCATAGAGTCAATATACTGTCAAGCTCAATGTGATTTTCTGCACTCAGTTATAAGAGCACCTTTAAAGGGATTCTTCAACATTTTGGCAAATTCGCCCATTCCCTTTTTTTTCGTAAAGAATTACAGGAAGATTGATTTTCACCGCTGCTGGCTGTAGATTCATGTTCACCATGCAGACATGAGAGTGGCATCAGTATTCTCATCCGCTCCGGGCAAGAAAATGAAGAAGCATATTTCTTTAACAGGTGCAGACATTTCAAGTTTCACTTTAATGCATTTGTCCAAATTTGAGGCTATTTTCTGACAGATTATCCGGCCTCTGGTAGCTCGGACCCTCCTCTCTGGCCCTTTCTCCTCATCCTCTCCTCCTTCACCCTCTTTCTCTCTTCATCTCTCACATTCCCTCTATTCTCTTTAGACCCTCGTGGCAGGGTCAAGAATGCTCCCTCAGTGGCTTCTCATGCAGAGTGGCCTATTATCTCTCACTGTGAGGGACATCCAATACCCCACCCTGCCTAGGTGCCAACTCACTTTGCCAGCACCTCCTTCTCCTCTCCCTCCCACCCTCTTATACTCCTCTTCTCTTCTCTCCTCTTTCCTCCTTTTCCCCTGAGTGCTTGGCCAGGCGACATGCTGTTAGCCAGCACCCTGCTTTGAATGAAAAAGGCCTTTTAAAATTCATTAGGGGCCGAAGGCTCTGAGATCCAGCCGGTCTGCCCGCCACATTCCTGCCGTTCCAGCACAGGACAAGGGAGACGGAGCAGAGAGAACAGCCTTTTATTTGGGGCTTTTTATGGACCCCTTCTCCCTTCTCTCGCCCCTGGTACCCGTGGATATCGCATTCTGCTAAAAAGGACCATCAGTCTGATAGAGCACGGTGCATTTGGAAAGGGAATAGAGTACGCAACAATAGCATTCCTGAAGGTCATCCTAGCCTCCCTACACCAGGCAACCAGTCCCACGCTCCGACATAATGGGGATACGGCATTCCTCTGCGCCTCACACGCAAGGAGGTCAACCTCTTTAAATGACAGTTATCAGTTGCAGTTTGCGAGTCTATAATGTATGTGAAATCAGTGGCATGTAAAAAAAAAGGATTTTGGTTGGTGAAGACAACAAAGAGGATTCGATGAGGGTTGGTTCTCTTATTTTTATTTCTTCTTTTCATAAACCTGCACAAGTTTACTTTCTATCCACTCATCTGAGGCAAAGCAGGCTCTAAACACTACAATGACACATTACTGCCATATAATGTTGATAAGATACCCCAGCGGTTCTCAAAAGTGGCTGTCGGGGACCCTGGACTGGAAAAAGGGCTGCAAGATTGATGATATTGTTAATTTATTGTACATTTTCAATCATTTAATCGCTGTATTCAAAACTTGGTTTACTGTGCAGTTATGCCAGAGCTTCTGACATTATTAACACATCACAGCTTGGAAGTTTTTCAGGAGCTCAACAGTCAGATAAGTAGCAAGTGTGAAGATTTGAGACTGTAAATAGAGCATCAAGAAATGCTGAATCATCTCAGCCGGTAGACTGAACTCAGCACACCTTTCTTTTGTTTTGTTTGTCGTCATTAATATTCATCAAAAGTTTGTGTTTTTGGCTAACTGGCGAAAATTGTGACCCCAATAATCAGTCTCCTTTTGGTTCCACTTTGGTCTAGACCAACTTGCTAAACTTGTCCTCTGCAGTCTGGTGTTGGGAAGGTAACGTACACTGGGTCCATGACAGCAGACTGAACAATAACACATTTCTGTGGAACTGAGACGTACTCCTGTTTCGGGTGATAATTCTCTGCCAGGTTGTCTGTATTACACAAAGTCATTTGATGCAATGTGATAAAAATATTAACTGGCATTTTAGAATATGAAATGACTCAAAAACATACTTAACGGTCAGTCAAAGGTCTTCTGCTTACAACAATGGAGATCTGTATTGACATATGGGCACATGTTTGGACAGTGAGTCTCGTGCGTCATAGCCAAGTTTTGGCTGGACATCCAGGACACAGATGATGATCGTAACAGATAGCAGAGGCCTAATGCAGATGAAAGTTCAAAGACCAGAATGGGAATAATGACAGCATTTCAAGGCAGTCGACCAAGTGGAATTTGCAATAAATGCACAAATCTCATTAGCTATGCAACAGCTAGGTGGATAAGGCTATCTGAACCTTTAGGGTATTAAGTCTCCGACGTCATGGAGGAAACGGAGAGATGATTCCCTTTGTTTGCTGAAAGGAGGTAAGTGCGATTAAATGGCTCAATTATAGATTTGTCAGAAGTTTGCCACGGGCAGCAGTTTCCCTGAGTGCTTCTTTAGAAAGAGTTCCTGAAGGCTTGAATTAATGGCAGAAAATCTACAGACGCTGTAATGGACCTCTGACAGAGCTATTGTTACATTCATACACCTCTTACACTCCATTGCACACACACACATGCGGGCAAAGACGCGCATGCACGCACAGTACACACAAAGAGTATGCTCTCAGAAATATATTAATATTCAAGTTCTGTTATCGGAAATCATTACTTAATGATTTTTTTTTCTTGTTGAAACATCAGTTAGAAAGCTCACGCTAAGACTCTTAGGTGAGTCACGCAGGCGAGAGAATACATGGTGAAAAAAGGCCCAGTCTGGTGCTGTCATGGTGGTCAAATGGTACGGAGCGAACGGCAAGCGTAACGCTGTCACAGCTTGTAATGAAAACTATGAAATAACAACAACTCATTTAGTGGCAGCCAAGAGCAAACAAACCCTCCGTGGCCTGTCGTTACGTTATCCAAACAAATCCTTGGTGAATGTTGGAACATACCTGTGGTTAACCAAGCCATGACATCCCCCTACTCTCCTGTAACCCCCCCCTCCTCCTGCCCTCAGCTTTAGGATTACATAAATGCTGAGAAGTAGGTCAATGTGAAGGCGTGCACAGTTAACAGTAGCAGATCTGGAGACCCTCGCACCACATCGACCACAGGGATCTGGCAGTCTGCCTCGGTGAAAGAGCTGTTTCAGCCAAACCTAATCCACTGTCAGACTGCTTTCACTTGGGGCTCCCAGGATATCAGGGCTCCGAGGAGGAAAATGCCACACTATAGTCCTGCTTGGACACATTTACTGCCGCCTGAATGGTGGGAGATAGCAGCAAGGCCAGGATTACACAAATCATTTGAAAGGAGAGTGAGAAACACAGTCAGAGTACAGGGCATTATGTCTCTGATTGTTAAATGAGGCGTCTTCAGCTTTGTAAAAGCACATGGTGTGTGTGAGAGGTAATTGGTTTTCGGAGAGCTGAGAAAGGCTGCTGTACCCTTCATGCGATTACACATAAAAGAGTGGATGAATGGCTGTGTGGAGACCCATTAAACAGAAAAAAGGACTTCTCCGTAATTAGTTTTCTATTAATGCTCTAGTGATGGCTCATTATCCACTCCTTTTATTATTCTTAGATAGAAAACTGAAATTGAAAGAGAATAACAAAAATTACATCTCATCACGGAGGTTTTAATGAACATGGGTCTCAATTTGGGTCCGGGACAGGTGATACAAAAGACTCTTTACCAAGAAAGAGAATGAGTATTTTCTCATTTTTTTGTGGAAAGGTTTAACCAAGAGATGTTATATAAAACTATCCCTCTATCAACCTCCATGAGACTGAAGAGTGTTACTGATAAGGACTGTAATTGTGGCGGTTCTTAGAAATGATTACAGATTAAGGAGTATCTCTGTTGAGTGAGGCTTGTAAAATCACTCTTAGATAACACTCTTAACCCCTGAGACCATCAGTTATCAGGAAAGAGGTCGCTGCGAGCAGAAAGCAAGCAGGAAATACATCAGGAATGAGAAAATGTACTTAATAAGAACAGGAAAATGAGTGAAAAGGAAACACTGAGAAACGGCATCAGTAAAAGGAGGAGTGACATTTTGCACTGTAACACCTTCCTGGTCACGGTGCACACTCACGTAAGAGACACCCAAGCAGTGCAACACACTGCAAAAATAAACAGAAATATGAGTCTGTTTGACAAGTCCAAAGTCTGTCCCAGAGCAAATAAAGTGCTCGCCCCAATCAGCAGGGCTGTAAAGAATGTGTCTGCTGCCTACCTCTCACTGTGACGGCTCCACAAATACAGGAGAGCTGCAGGCTAGGAACTGTTGGAGAGCGGAGGGATGGAGGCTGCTGGTTACGAATGGATGTGAGCCTCCACCATGGGGGAAAAACAGAGGGGGCTTCAGTAAATACATCTCCACTTGGCACCGACTCCTCTGTGTTTATTGGGTTTGACCCCTGCAGACTGGACCTCTATACCCAAACAAGGGGGGAAAGCCAATAAACTCACCTACCTCATGGAGAATTACAGTTCAGCTTTCCTTGCTGGCTTCTCCAGGTCTGATTTAAAAAAAAACGCCTTATCAAACATCGCTCCAATACGTAAAAATGAACGTAGTTACTATACATTACATTAGCGACCAAGAATTCATGCTGAGTTGCTGTTTTTTTAAGAAAACATTTTTTTGGCAACCTCAACAAGTACCACTGAAGTGCAGGCTTGCTGTTTGTACTCAAGATGAACAGCATGCCATGGACTCCGGGTCGCTCCGCTCTATACCACCGACAAGCAATGCTAATAAAAATTATCGTGATCAACATTTCCTGTGCAGTATGACATGAATTGGAAAAAGAAGTGAAATATTCCAAAGACTGGAGGCCAAAATTAAGCACTTTGAGCTTCAGCTCAGTGAAAGGTCGTTGTACTCTCCTCCAACATTTTGGAAGGTCATAAAGCCCTTCAGCTCCCTCTCTGAGATTTTATGCTTGAGGTGTTTACCTGACCTTATTATCCAAAGAAATACTAGACAAATAACAGACAAATCACTGATAAGTCATATTTCATCATAACAGGAAGTACATAACAGTATGTGTTATCCATGGTGAGAACAACAGAGACAAGAAGTTCCATGAACTTTACCTCATCTCTCTCTCTCTTTTTCTTTTTTAATCCTCAAGGGAAACCCGAGTGGGAAACCCTATTCGCTGTCACCTTTGGCCTACCTGGTCTGACAGGCATGAGACCACCCACATCTCTAGTACAGCACGAGGCTGAGAGTTCAAGGTGAGCAGATTGTGAGTGTCAATCATGCCATATCCAACAGTGTTGCTATAAAATCAGTATGTGAACACAATGTCATGTAGTGCCACTGTGTCCACACAGATTTGCATGTTTTAGTCAATTTACTACAAATCACAAATGCTTTTCATTAGGGGATTCATGCCTTGCTATTCAAGTTATCCTTTGGTCTCTACTCATTTCCAAACAAAACCTACTGGCGGAAACTGATTGAAACTTGTGTAATCTATTATGTTACACATCACTTCTGCCTTAATTTTTGTTCAAGCAACATAAGAAATGTGACATCCTCTCGATTCAGATTCAGATTCAGATTCAGATAAGGACCACCTACAGAAATTTGGGCGAAATGGCCCTTAAAGGAGCTGAAGCTTGCAAACACAGTGGTGTGGTTCTTTAAATGCACTGGAAAGAAAGAGTGGGCTGCCTGTCGCTGAACAATTAAAGCAGACTGTGCTGAATGACATTCGGAAACAGGATGAACTGATGTAAAATGGTAACGTGCTTCGCAGACAGCTGCCAGGGAGGTTTTGTGGAAGTACATATGGTTTAGGGTTGAAGAGGGAACTAAAAGTTGAATGGAAAGTGAAATGCCTGACAACTGTCACCAGAAGCCATTTCCCAAAACCTGTCAGGCTTTCCGAACGCTGCGGTTAACCGACTCTTATTACCCTCCCTGAATCAAAACTTGGCACCCGTCTCACGTGTACCAAAAGATGATTCAATTGAGATGATTTGAGTAGGAATCCCCATTGTGTTTGTTTTTGTTCCATGGGTTGAGGCCCCTGGAAAGCCAAAGTAAAAATACCCAGAGCTCCCACATATTTAAGCTGTTTCAACATTTGCGAGGCCCAAGGTGTGCCACAGGACGGAATGTCCGACCAAACACACTCGGCGAGGTTTTGTCTGGATTTATGTGGCCCGGAGCCTGACCCACCACAGCCTTTTCCAGGGGAGTTTAAAGACTGTGTGGTGCTTTGCAAAGCGAGGGAGTACAGAGATACGAGAAGGGTCGAGAAAGGGGGCGGAGACTGTTGGGTGAATAACGTTAAGATGAACTTCTTGCTTTCTTTCACTCTCCCTCCCTCACTCTCCCTTTCTCTTTTCCCTCCCACGCAGGGAGTCCTTTTAGTGTATGGTGCTGGCTTGCTCAGAGAAAGAGGAACCCCGGATAAAAGGTCAGGAAAGCCACAGAAGTGCGGAGGGAGGATGAGGGGAGTGAGAGTCAGAGAATTTTGACCTCAGTGGATATGAGGAGCGTGACTGACAAGGGCTCTTCCCTCAAACATTCCTCCTCCTGTGCGTTATGATGCTGTTAGTTTTTGTTCATGATATCGAATTTCTTGTTATCTGCGAAAAAAAAGCAAACCTGACTTTGGCTGTGAGCTTATATAACCGCAGCGTCTGACCACCTTTTGCAGCCACGCATACTGTCTAGATTGTAAAAGAAAAGAAAAAAAAATCTGTTTATGTCTTTTCACATCTGCATTCTTTTCATTGTTGAGGTGTTCCAGCAGTTGTTCCTCTTTGCTCTGTCCAGAATACTAAAACAGCATGGAAACACAGTGCATTCTGCAGAGAGAAAACACCATCATACCATACGGTTACACCCACGATTTCCAAAGAATGCAATGGATGTGTTCCCAAAGGGGAAAAAAGCAGAGTTCGCCAGGCAAAGTACAGACTAACTGCCCATTATGAGGATTTCCCAAAACAGCCATGTGAAGTTAGATGTATGGGAGGGGCTGGTATGGAAAATGAGGAAAAGGACTATGTGTTTTAATCTTGAAAGGGAAAAAAACAAGATGGGCCAAAAGGTTTCCCATAAATGTTAATGAAGGGCTTTCCCAGAAAGTTTTTTTTTTCCTCCTTTCAACATGAAACAAGAGGTCAGGTGCTAACGTTAACCAGCAGGGCTGGATCCAGGCATCTGACTTTAAAGTATAATAGAAGAAAACCATGTGGAATTAACCACACTGCAGGGATTTAGCAGTGAGGTAGCTAACTTTGCATGATGATGTGTTAGAAGAACTGAGCAGGCCTCGTGCACAGAGAAGCGCACGAATCTGAGAAAAGCCAAGGTGACTGAATCATTTTTACTGCTAGAAATAGCAACATTTGCAGACAAGTAAACTTCTATAATGTCTCAGATCCTCACACTTGCCTGTCTAATGGTAGCAAGATGAACTTTCAGATTCAATACCTACTTGAGAAGTCGGTTTAGGAACAATCTAGCACAACACAAGTGTAAGCAAAGAGTTGTGGAAGCAACTTCAGTTATCTCTGGAGTCGAGAGGAAGGTGCCACAGATTTTTTGTTTTTGCTCTGGAGGTACCACAGGCCAAACTTAACAACTCATCTGTGTTGCGAGGAAGCCATAAAATAACCTGACCCACATAAGCCTATAGCATT
>JAOXYL010000105.1:6606999-6621051 GCA_028564955.1 Terapon puta | reverse complement strand
CGTCATTTCACTGCAGGTTACAGAAGACCCGTGAGTTTGGCCAAATCAGAATATGAAAATGACTCCTGTTGGCCAGAGTGATGGTCGCCTCCATTGAAAGCAGTATCAGGAGCGGTCCAGCTCAACTCAAGAAGGACACTCTGTACTTCATGAGTATTACCACACTGAACTCAGACCGTTGCGCACACCTTTTTATTTTCTTTGAAAGTGTGACAAACCGCAAGCTTTTCACTTTCCGGATGCCAGGAAAGACAATAAAAGTAAGTGTCACTAGGACAAAGTGAGCCTATAAGTTATGTAACCGAGACGTAGGATGTATTTCCCAGCTAAGTGTCCTGACAGTGAACAGAGGAGACAACTGAACGCTAACTACTTATAAATTATATTAAATACTTCTTTTAGATACACCTTTAGGACAAAACCATCTGACAGATCGACACTTAGGTGATTCCACGGCGTCACGACAATGTCTGTGTCAGCGAGAGGGAGGATTATAGTGAAATACGTATATATACAGTACATGCTTACTGTGCACTGTGTTACTGCAATTGACTTTCTATCGACTCTGCATCATTTGAAAGTTGTTTTAACTGCAGCATTGTAATTTTGATCCAAGATGAGCTGCTGGCTGTGGTTCAGTCTCTGTTGGTCCAGCCCAATAAAACTTATTACCGATGTCATCATTGGAGGCTACAGCTGGTTGAGGATGACCACGGTGGTAAAATGCTGAATAAAACATAACAGATTTGAATTAATTATTTTAAAAAATACTACTAAATAATACTGCATTTGCTATCAACAGTCCAGCAAATGGTATAAAAAGGGAAACGTGCCATGTAGCATGCTTTCCTGTTAGCACGTTTGTCAGTCTGGTGACTAGTAAAACAGTGAGCCTATCATTCCTCAATCATCTAGCCAACTAGCCTGAAACCAATCCTGGCAGCCTCCCTCTGCTTTCCTGTCAGTGATAACAGGCTGCCAGCACTCAGGCCCGTCCAGCTATGTCTTTGAAGCTGCACATGTAACCCATGTGTGTGTCTAGGAGGGCCACAGCCACTCCCTCTCTTACCCTGCGCTGCCGAGGCCTGGACTCACAAGGCCACAGAGCTCGCCCCTTACCCTCGGGCCTCCATGCAAAAACATCGGCACCGCTGCAGCGAAACGAGACAGACTGTAATGGAAACGGCACACTTTCCAGACACTTGAGGGAATAGCAAGTATCTCCGCCTGAACCCTGTCGAAAAAACATTCAGACTACCATCCCTGCCCCCCCCACCCCCCCACCCCGCCGAACCCCTCCCTGCTCGTCTGGACAACGGGACATCTCGTCTTTCAGGAAATAACTGGGCAGGTTTCATAATGATTAGAATGCATTATAGATAATAAACCCTCAAGTCAGGGGACTTTTCAAAGATAACAAAAACAATGAAAAGCCTAATTAATCAGAGATTCTGTATTCAGGAAGGAATTGCTCACTCTCAGTGATGCAACGCTCTGCTGTATTTCACACTTTCCTCTGGAGCACATTTCAGCATTTTGCGTTGCATACTGATCATTCTACGACTCAATAAATGAATCACAAACTGGAAGTCTAGACCCCCAGAAAGAGTCACAAGAGGGTTTAAACTATGTAAAAAATATGAATTATGCTCATCATCTTTCCACTCAGAGACTCCTGTGGAATTTGCAGCCTCACCTGAGTACCTGCCAGGTTTGAGGGTCGAGCCTTTACTTTGCTTGGTTGTCATTTTATAATTTTCTGATTTCTAACTGTCACCCGTAGTCTGCATGGTCGAGCTGAGACGGTCAATTAACGGTTTAGGCAATAATCATCAAGCAGGGTTAGGGTTAGATTTTGCAGGACCTGCTAATTTTCTTTGACTTATATGACAATAAATAAAATTTTTGGACACTTGTTGCATTGGCGGGACATAGCATGCCAATTTTCACTATTTTCTGACATTTTATAGACTGTCGACCGTGGAATTAATGGTTAGCTGCAGTCCTACTTTACAGTGTACAACAAACAGTGGAACTTGAACAAGAAAAACAAGGTCCCTGTATAGTAAAGAATTAGTCCAAATGACCTATTTCACCTTGGAAAACATACACAAACTAGTTCACTTGGGGTGCAGTTTCAGACAGCTTTTGATCTCACAAGAAATCCAAGTTAATCTGCGACTGATTTGGGGGTTAAATTAGGACATTTCTTAGCATTCAGTTCTGAACCCTGCTTTTGGCGCCAGGGTATTATAATAATCTTATCCAAGTCCGATTTAAACCAACAGTGTAAATGAAGCAGCGTTGAAGTGAAGTCCTGGCATCTGCTATAGGTAGATCAGAAGAAGCTATAAGGTGAGGATGCATGTCACTCTCTCCCCCCTTCTTCATTTCACTGTTACAGGGGTGGATCGCGTTTCGACCTCCCCTCACAACCAGCCCTCTTCCATCTGATAACATATAGTGCTGTTCAGAAGCTCTTAAACTTTGCATTCTTCACATTCTTGGGATTGTGGATGGTGTGACCTCATTGGGTGAGCGAAGCTGGTAGGAAAATAGCCCCCGGCCGAGCCTTTGCTTCAACATGGAAAGTTAAGCTAACAAAGAATGCATGACTATGTGCAAACTTGACTGTGGCTGCACTTGTGAGTGAAAACAACATGTTTTCCTATTTGAGCTCGATTTCACCTCCAGTGTGCACGTTACTCTTTCGATGCAATATGCCAAAGGAAAGCGTGAGCGTGTGTATCGTCCAAGACGGTCTTATGTCAAGGAAATATTTATAAAATATTTATATGCACTGCATGCATGAAGAGAGACACACACACACGTGCGCACACACTCGCATACACACAGAGCACCTATCTGCACTTTATAAGAGTTGCATCAGACTTACAGCACCTGTGCCAGCTCAAACTTGTCAAGCTTCCAAATATAAACAAAGTTTAACTGCATCTGGGATGAGGATAAGATTGTTAAACAGTTAAATTAATTTATTCAACATGCCCCTCCATGTGACTGATATAGCTGACTTGGATTTTCATACAAATTAATATGAAAACTATGGTTCAGCATCTTAAAGCTGCAATAACCAATGTCAGTGTACGTCATGCACACAATATTTGTTTTGCTTCTGATCAGCCGATGAGCACAAATATTCACTCACTTCTTGCTGTT
Organism: Terapon puta; assembly: GCA_028564955.1. Lineage (NCBI taxonomy): Eukaryota > Metazoa > Chordata > Actinopteri > Centrarchiformes > Terapontidae > Terapon > Terapon puta. The sequence goes on along the minus strand of JAOXYL010000105.1, from coordinate 6,617,874 downwards.
TTTGGCCTTTTACTCATAACTCGTAAATGCTCCACTGTGCTCGCCATCTAGTTCAGGGCCTTCTAGCTGTAAACAGCTGCAAGCTCCAGATGAAATCTTCCCGAAGTGAGCTGTGAGCGTAAGACAAGTAAATCTGTAGGATGAACCAAAACACAGCATAAAAGTCCATAAATCTGACAAAAGCTGTAGATTTTTGGGTGATAATTCTCCATAAATTCAATGCGGTGACATACTGATTTGACATTGTTACATTGTTTTCACATTGTCATTTCACATCTATTGTAACCACTGTCAGGGATTTTTGACCAACAGGCGGCAGCAAAACAAAAAAACAAACTCATAGATCACAGGTCTGGCATGATATTGGCTAAGCTGTTTGGTAAAATGGACCTTTTAGCAAACAAGCGACTCGGTCATCCCACTGGATTCATGTTTCATCCACATGAAAAACTAAGATGTATTGCATTTCCGCTCCGTTTTTAGTCTCCGTGACCTCCTGAGAAACACACTGGTGCTGTCAGTGCTGATGGATGGTTTATTTTTGATTTATCGAACCTTTTTGCTGGACAAGCAGCAGGACCTTGGCTTGCAAGAGAGTGTTTACTGGAAACTGCTTCCTACAGTTTTATATGGAAAGTTTATGAGACCTGTGAGGCTATACCGTCTTCAATACAATTCAGGGAATCACTTGGTTCACCAGCAGCAGGACAACAAAATCACAGGGGTGAAAAGAAGCAGGTTATGGAAGGAGGTGAAGTTAGAGGCAAATAGGTAGGAGGGGAAGAAGAAGAGGTGGTTGTGTGGCAATGCTTGTCGCAGTTCTGACGGTAGAAAGCAATTATATGGCCCTTTGCTTTATGGAATGTTCTTGGAATACAGAGCAAGGCGATCCATTAGGTTTGCTAATCAAGGTGAGTGTGTGTCCCAGCGTGTGTGCGTGGTGTGTGTGAGTGAGTTGCATGCCTCTCACTGGAGCACGTAATTACTAGCTGGTGATAAAAACAGGAGAAGGGGGCATTGTGGGATAGCTGTGGCGTGAGTCGCCATTTCTACCGGAGTTTATTGAGTGACCGTAGGTAGACGTGATTAACTACATAGCTGGGAGCTCAGGTATGCACTGAGACACATGCATGACCATGCTTGCACGCACGCACACACGCAAAAGGGACACACACACGTGCATGCAAGTTAATTGATACTTTATCAAATAAATACCAGAATCTGCAAATGTTTAGAAAAATGGCACATGTACGCATAAAATGTCACGTCGCCTGAAATGTGCAGCATACACACATAGACAAACCACAAATCTGGAACGATCAGCACGTCAGGCCCAAAAAGAAAAAAAAAAAAAGGAAAGCTGTTTATACTCATAACCAAGCTCTGAAAACATTCATTTAGTCAGGCTCTGCTGAATCATTTACCAAAACTGAGGTGGAAAAAAATATATAAGCATGGAGTCTGGCTTTTACGTAATGCCAGCAGCCAGTCAGTCAGAACCACAGGATGCATACAGGGAAGCAGAGAAAACAAACACTGAAGGATGTCCTTTCTGCATACTTGATGCTTTTCCCAGCCGCAAATACCAAAGTTCGCCCGGGACGCTGCAAAACAGATTCACTCTAGACCGACCTGTGATTTTACCTTATAAGGGTTTGAATACTTTGGGCCTTAGGTTGTGTGTATACGTGTATACGTGTCTGTCTGCGTGTAGGCGTGCTGGAGGAGCTAGGTTAAGTTTAGGGGAGAATATTTTGCACAGCTGGTTAGTCTTTGTTATTATCGAGAGATGGTGTCTCTGGCAGTATCAGCGGCGGTTTAGGAAAGCTTGAAGCAGATGAGGAGAAAATTCCACGGCTACCACTTGGTCTAACATCGTTCCATTCCAGGGGCCCATGCCAGCAACACACACACAAACACAAACACAGAAAAACCTCCTGGTGGTAGGTCTGAAGTGGAACATTGTTGGAATTCTAGTAGCCTTGATCCAAAGCCTCCCTTCCTCTGCACCATTAAGGCTAATATATACTGCAGTCTGCTTCACTGCCGCTGGATGAAAACTGTTTAGCACTCCACACATCACAGGCGATGCACCTCTCAGATCATTGTTATTTTCCACAGGCACCTTATGCAGGTGGATTTTTCCTGCTGATGCACAGTCAGGCCCCTTCTTGGAAGTTCTTACCCAGTCAGGCATTTGTTACAAATAATTTTTGGGGTTTTGATACGATGCTCAGAGCGCTCATTAAAAGTTCCTCCCATATTTCTAGGAATATGAATATGTTCCTTGCTACATGTGTGAATATCTGTGTGGCTCCTACCAGGTCATTAGGAGTGAAATTGTGCTAAAAGGCCTCTACACTCGGAGGTGTCAGGTGGCTTAGAGGTTAAGACACATACCATATCTCGTGATGGCAACAAACTTCTATTCCAGCTGGGGACCTTTGTTGCATGCTAGACATTTCTCTCGCGCTATCTCTCCCTTGCTCTCTCCCTCACCATTTCCTGTCTGTATTTTTACTGTGACCTAACCAATAAAGGCAAAATGCCCAAAAAGTCTATTGAAAAAAAAATGAATCTACAAATCCTTAAGATTTCCTTTACCCTAGAGCAAGAAAGGATAAGAAAAACAAATCATTTCAGAGATCATGGTTTACACTGAGAATAACAAATGCCTGTTATCCCAGGGGGAATACCCTGAGATCAGTCCTATGCAGCATGACGGTACAACATGTTCTGGCCTGGGTCAGAGGAAATAGTTTTAACATAGTTTTATAAACAAACGTAAAGATGTCAACTAAGATTCATGACAATTAAATCTTCGCAAACCGAAAGTCAAGTTTAATTTGCAGTAGCAGGACTTGTAAAATAATGTTATACAGTCCACACCTGCTGCCATAAAGATGTCTTCTAGTATTTGTATCATCCTACTTTAACAAAATCGGTGAAGTTATAACCTTTGAGTACAGTAGTTTCAAAGAAGCAAACTGAAAAGGCTGTCTGCTACAAATTCCTATTTTTAGACTGTTGGTTAACAGTTTTTTATCTTCTATAAAGGAAAGAGCTACCTGAAAACTGAGGTGTCATATCTGTGGTGCTACAAAAGGAAGTTGACCGATGTGAACCTACAGCATGTCAGATCTAATCACGGCAGCTCAGACACAGCTGCACGTCTGAAACAGAATACTGATCAAGACGCCTGGACCCTTGAATAAATGTGACACATGAACAAGCTACCTAAAGTGCGCTCGTTATGGCAGGCATGAGGGGGCGATGCATGCCCAGTGTTCTGCCTTACAGGGCCAAGGGCACAAAGTTCAAACTTGAGGTCAAGAGGACACATGCCGCAGCTCATAGAGGAAGCGCAGACTCACACAGCCACGCATACATATAATCAGACAGGCACGCACGTGCATATGCTCAGCCCGAGTCAGACCATTAACAGTCAAATCAACAGCTGCTGAGGCACACATGCAAGTGTGCTGACTTCATGCCAATGATAAGAGTAATACCTCACTTTGGAGTCACAGTTCAGGGCTGTACATGATGCCAAATACCTTTGTGAGTGGCAAACAAAGGATGTTCATTTAGGGTGCCAGCTATGTTTAGTCCCTCGCTCAGCACATGCAGTCACCGGTCTAAGTGGCATCTCCATGCATGGTGTACAACACTTGACGCACTTTCACAACCTTCATGCCAGCAATGGCACCATGAAACAAAGTGACCTGCAGTGATTCATCTCAAATGTTAGGAGTGACAAAGAGAGGAGCAGCAGAAATCGCAGCAACAGCTGGCACGGAAACCTCGGCCACAGTTCACCTTCATGCAAATGAAAAGCAAATGTAGCCTCAGTCATTTGAAGGGAAAATGCACTTTGCTTTGTTCCTCTATAAACCTCTTTTCACTTTAGTTCCTATGCGTCTCTCGTCCTATCAATTTCGAAATCCAATGCAATACTGACTGCAACTATAGCCATGTTCCCTCCTGTATGCAATACTATATGTCCCCTTCTTCAGTGCAAGCAGTAAAGCATGGAGACAGACTATAATATGCAAAAAGAGTACAGTATACAACTTACGACTTACTGCTGACAAGTGAAATTCTGTACAATAGCTACTAACACGGTGAAATCAGTACTGACCAAAATGCAGTAGCTGTAGGAGGATGAAATTTAACTACATATTCAACTATTTTATGTGCTATGTATTTCAAATAATCACTTGTTCACATGAAGCCACGTGAGAGATGTGACAAAGTGTATGTGTGGCTAAAGGAAGACAAGGTGTCACAGTCCATACTCCAATCAATAATCAACAGTACTTCTCACAAAAACACAAAAGCTCATACTCAAAGTTCATACTCTTGGCAAGCAATGACATCTTACAAGGACAGTGCTTTTTTTTTTTTAAAGCTATCATCAACACTTACCATTGTGCCCAAAAGAAGTCCAGACATAGGTCTCAGACAACAAGCACCTCTCCCTGATATCAGACTAGGCCTGTTGTGGTTAGCGGCATCATCAGCATGGAAAGTGGTCTGAGAGGAACTTGCACAAGTCTGAAAATTCTCCCAAATTTGCAACTCTCAGAGACAGATGTCTGGAGTAGTGCAATGATCATATGATCAAAAAATGAGGAAACACGGAATCAAAGTTTGTGGAAAATCCAAAAATCCTTTGGACACATTGTGTAAAAGGTCTCTGGGCAATGATTGCATGAAATGCCTGTCACAATGGATTAATTTGACATAGTCTTTCCTTATCCCCTCCATCTTTAATTTATCATTCCTTTACAGCTAAGCTCTTAGGCTGAAACTGGGATGAATGAGGCTCTACTCGATGAGTTCAGACCGTGGCTTATTTCTGTGACAAATTGTGACCCTGCTGATTCAGTTCCACTTATTCCATCAGCATCCCCACAGACACCAAAAAACCCTCCTGGATGCTTTGAGGAATCTGTGCAACAGTTGCATAATACAACAGATTACAAAATGAGAAAGTGAATCCAAATCGCCTCATGAAAACTGACCGCTTAACCATTTGTGTGTAAGACCTTAGATTTAAAACAAACGTCAAAGTTTCCTGCACATGAAGGAGTAACAGATGCAGAAGTGAGGTTTTTTACTATGACCCTATGAGTGACTTGAGGGGTGTTCTCCATTCACAAAGGACCCTAGGTGAACTTCTGCTCTGAGGTAATGGGCTCAGCATGACCAGTTCTGTCCTTTTGCTATAAGCACTGGAAACCTGGACCAAATGTTCTCATACACCATAAAGGAAAAAGATCTGACAGAAACAATCTATTTGAACATCATTGCAAAACCTTTCCAAATCCCTTAAACTTTGTTATGATTTCTGGCCCAATCTATTTAAGAGTTTTCCCAAAGAAGCCGGCGGCTCTCATGTTGTTATCACCCGGTGATGTCATGGACCCAATCTGAGAGGATTACGCAGATGGTGGGGGAGATGAACAGTGTGTTAGCCGAAGGAAAATGCCGATTCTGACAAACTATGGGAAGAATGACGAGGAATTTGGCTTCACATTAATCTCTTCCTTCTTATGGGGAAGGTTTGGCTCCTCACCAAATTCTTCTTGTAAATGCTCAGCTTTGTGGTTGCGCTTCCTCTAACAAAAGTAAATTCCTCATTGAGGCGGCAGGAAACAAACAAAAAGAACGAGCCTGAGACAATGGAAGGGGGTGCATGCAAAATGCAATTCTGTGTCAGAACAATCAATTCAAGGCGCTCGCTTTCTCGTGTTCCATTAGTCATCGTCCTTGAATGGGAATCACAATTGAGGTGGAAGAACTTAGTTCCATTATTGCGATTCCACTTCCATTACATATGAACTTCAATAAACAACAAGTCAAAAACGCAAAAGATTTCCCAAGGACAAAAGAACAGTGGATGAGTAAGTAAGTGATCAAATATGGTATTGTCTGACAAATACCAAAGACTACATCTTTTGCTCAGTTGGAAAGCACACATATTTTAAATTCCTGATGCTTTATCTTAGTACGTTGTGGCCGTCATAGAATAGCTGTTAAATAAGTCATTCAATCCTCTTCCTCTGTAAATTCTTTACCCACTGTGTCAGGCTCCTTAAATGGCAAGTTCTTTGTTCTTCCTCTCTATTTAAAGATAATCCTTAGTGTTGGTATCCTGATGGACAGTGATGTATGTGTATATATTATATATATATTCATAGATATATAGATATATATACACACATAAATAAAACGGTGCACTGAACACTTGACAAAATGTCATTGTTAACAAAAAAAATGATTAAGATAATTCAATGAACAATAGAACTAATCATTCTTCAGACAAATACAAAGCTATGTATGCTTTAGACATACTTTTGTTTTAAGACAAGACAAAAAGGCTGAGAACAAACCTAAATAATCCAGGAAACAGGTGCCCCCCTCTACCCTTCTTAATCTACGAGCCTGTATGAGGCCACAGGCGCGACACTGAGTCATGATCCATACTGGCAGCAGAGCCTTACATGGTCAGTGTGTCCATTTACGTGACTACCAGTCATGCTGACCAGTGCCGAGCAGGTGATGGCTGAGAGCTCGGCCACATTCCTGAGGAGACCTTGATGCCATGCCGCCATGACAAGAACATTCCTGCGAGCCGGAGGCATGACTTTCCATCTGTTTGTGGGTTTTTCTGTAACGTGGCCGGCATGATGACAAGCATGATGTAAATACTGAAGTCTGCTGGAGTTTAAGAGTAATATATGGTCCAAGCACAAGTGTTGGTCCGACGTAAGGGAATCAGAGCTGACTTTAAGAGGTACTGACATTTCATTTGTCAGCAAGGCAAAGATAGCCTCTCTGCCTCTTAAATGTCTTTGACAGAAGTCTCATTTACATATGAAGCCAAACAGAACTTTTAATTCTTCAATTCTTCTGATTTGTGCAAGAAGGTATGAGCTGTAAGGAGACTAGTGAGTGTATTTTGGGCATTTCCGGGCTAACTACCTTCCATCCATTAAGTGGAAACATTACCTGTCGCTCTTTAATGGCTCCACATGTGGTGAAGACAAATGACCGGAATTAAAAATGGGTAGTCCTGTAACCGCAGTACCCTTTGTGTTCGACCATGATTCTAATCATGACAGGGATTAATGCGGAGAGTCACTGAGCGGCGTAGCATGTGTTCAAATCTGTGATGGAACAAATCAGTCATTGAAATTTTAAAGTAAAACTATAATTTTTTTTTAGTGCCCATCCACATAGATACTGCACCAACCAAATGTCAAGTACCAACATTTTCAGTCAGCCCCAAAAATCTATTCCCCCTCAAGGTAGGAGGCACTGCGGAACAATAAATAAAACACATTTCTTCCTTTTGGTAATGACCACATGGATATATCTACTGATTTCTCACTAAAAATGACTCAGTTTCTGTTTGAACATTCTCACCATAGAAACTCATCACCAGACTACTGATTTTTTTGGGAGGAGACAAGGAGGAGGAGGGAGCTTTGTTTGAAAACAGTGAGCACTGACTTGAAAATTAGTTTTGAAAGATTGAGCTCCCGACATACAACAAAAATAACCCTGCATCAAACCGAGCCTGTGTCAAACCCTCATCGATATATCATGGCCACTTTGTTGTATGTGCCTTAGCATGTCACTCCACCCGCTGCGTCATTATGTAATGTAATTCTAACTTGCACTTGCACTAAAAGAGTCAAAAGCAATTGAGCTTGAGTCCATAATGTGAAATTGTGCATTTAATTGCAGTTTATGATTGCTGCACTCTCTCCAGTTTTCCAATCAGTCTGCATAGGATTTCTGTGTGCATGACCTAATGAAATGCCACAAGATTTCACAGATGACATAAAATATAATCTTAAAAAGAAATCAATATTACGGACATCAGCGGCGACGCAGTGATGGAGCCACAGATTGATCTGCCTGGAGGCGCTGGGGAAGTGTAAAGGACCATATACTGTGAAAAATAATCAGGTTTTTTTTCCCCCAAATGGCGGACAGCGTCAAACAAAAACAAACATGTCTTTCAAACTAAAGGTGTCATTTATTTTTTTGTAAACCTTGAATATGATCATATAAAAGCAGACGTGCTGTCAGAGGATTGGAATGTGAAATGGAGCACAGTGGGAATGTCTCAGGCCATGTGTGTATGTGTGTGTGTACGTGTGTGTGTGTGTGTATAACTCGTCAGCTCTGGCACAGGACAGGTGTGCTTCTTGGGATAGAACAATCCCTGTTATTGCCCAGCCAGCCTTTTATTACCGCCTCGTACCTAGCCAATCACATCCAAACACGGGTAAACAGGTAGAAGAGAACAACCATCAATCACTCTGTGCGCTGAGACCTGACCCGTGCCAATTACACAAACACACACACACACACACAAAAAAAAAAAAAAAACGGACCAGCAACACAAAGAGCAGAGTGTATTTTTGGAGGACAATCCTATTTTTCCAGGCATGTTTCTGTCATTATCATTCCTGGAGTAGCTCATGTTTGAAGTCAGCGGGCCGTAGAACAGCACAGCGCTCACTCCGCGCAGAGTGGGATGGCTACGAGGAGATGATGGGGAAAGCAGGTGCTGTGATTGGGGCCAAGCTAGTGCCAGAGAGGTAGAAAAAGAGATGAGGAGAAACGGAGAGGAGGGGAGGGGGCTGCAGCGACGACAGGGAGAGCTTTCTGACCTTATTTCCCCGACCGGACCCCAACTCTGTCTGATTAGTTTTCATTTCCACTTCCCGTTGCTGTCTGATCGGTCGGTTTAGTCTATCACGCCCCTGGTCTGCCTCCCCATCTGTCTGTGGAGCTGTGTTTATGTCTAAGGGAGAGTAGTAGTGACAAAAGCAGGGACAGTTGAGCTGTTTTCCTGCAGAGCGAGAGGCTGGAGCGGAAACCTCGTGGTAGCCTCGGGCGTTCAGGACAACTCAAATATGACTTCTTGTGTGCTGAAAGTTCATGTTATTTTAAACTTTGACCTTTTTTTTTCCACTGACTAGTAAAAGCATGTTCAATCACATTAAAGATGACCAAGAATTTTATAAGAAAATTCCTGATTCTTAGAAATTGGGTCTTATTTTTGTGGTTCTGGCCGTCATTAATCATCCGAGATTGCCGAGATCCAGGAACATGGAAACATCAGGAGGACAGTCTGACAGGTCAAGAAACATGAGTAGACAGACAAAAAAAAAAAAAAAAAGACGAGCTAATTCTAGCACAAAAAATGGTGTGCTTGCAACTATATCCAGAATTAAAATGTTACTATTATTAAAAAAGGTGGACCGTTTGCACATCCAACCCCACTTGAGTACAGATAAGGACAAGGCGTCGTTTGAAGGGAACGGAGAGATTGTCTCGTTACTGTAAGTAAAAAAAAAAAAAAAAATTCCGATGATGTAATGTTTACAACGATGAAGAAATTCGTCATACAAAAAAAGAAAAGAAGTTTTCCTAGGAACTTATTATGTAAATTTTCTTGACAAAGTTTCTATTAGTAACAGGACTGATGGTCACACACATGGAGACGGCATCATCTCTTTACTTTCTGCAGCCAGCAGTGTTACTGTTTAATACTTCAGCATGAATTTATTACAAATACAGCCCCAAAGCAGAGCTGAACTCTTATAATGTGTAGGCAGCATGAGAGGAGACTAAGTGGAGGATGGGGATATTTAGTCTGCGCCACGCACAGAGGACGTGTCTTCCAGCAGTTGTGGAGCTGATGTCATCTTTCTCACAGACGGTAGGCGGGGGGGCTGGGGGGGGGGGGGGGGGGGGGGGGGGGGGGGGGAGGACTGATGTTACCCGATGGTTTGACGGATAACGCTTTCGTGGCCTCTGCTACGTGAGCTAGCCAGAAGATGCACTATTCAAAGGGGATGACCGCATGCAAAAATTTGCTTGTGTGTGCGTGGGAGAGAATGCGAGTGAGTGTGTCTGGGGCTGATGTAATGCCTGCCCCAGTTCAGGACCTGGAAGGTGTGATGTCATAATGTAGATGCTCCTGATATACTTAGATATACTACAAATCAGTTTTTATTAGACTAAACTGCACTAATCTGATGTGGTAATTCAATTAAGACCAGATGATCTCAAGACACGTCACCTTTAGAGAACAACTGTTGCGTGGCAAGAGATGTGATAAAACGACTTTATCATTATCTCTTTTTGCCGCACGGTGACTCTCAGCAGTCAGAGTAGGTCACGTCTATTAACGTCTCAGTAAATAAGAGAATCGTTTACTATCCCCGAGTGCTACAACCTCAATTACAGAAAATGTCAGAACAAGATGCAAAACATTGCCCCTTCTTATTTGGTATTCATGAAAACAATGTCTGTAGTTGCACCAAAGCTATTCGGTTAAGCATTTTACCCTCCGCGCCATTTACAGCGGATTTTCCGAGTGAATACTGAATGACGGGGCAAAGTCACATTGGGGGGGTTTAATCATGTTGTGATGAAAGGAAACCTGGCACATGACAAACTCCTCAGAGGCCTGAAGCAGGAAGAACAGAGCTTCGATGGGCGTTTGGTGCCCGGCCTAGATTAATAACACACACTCGGGCATGATCGTGGTATCGGTTCTCTGCAGCAAAATCCTTCAGGATCCTGCTGAAGATACATGACAAGTGTGTTGCAAAGATGTGGCGAGAAGCGGAGCCCGTGTGCCTGACAGCACCAAAGCAAAGCCAGGCAGCAGTGTCAGTGTGAAATGTGTGGAGACTTTGTGCCTGAAAAACTGACTTTAATCTCTGCATTATTTGTGGCTCAGAGAATGGTTGACTAATTTTGACTTGTGGCACGTAATAACACGACAGTTGAGGTTGGTGTCAAATTTCATGTCAATCCTTCTGATAGTTAAGGAGACAT
>JAOXYL010000105.1:6586044-6600006 GCA_028564955.1 Terapon puta | reverse complement strand
AATACAGTACCAGAAGTGTTGGAGATGCGCATCGCAAATCACTTCAGTTCTGGTGAATGTCAATGCAGGGATGAATATAAATCACCACAAATCATGGTAATTGGCAAACACAGCCCCGAGCTGCAGTCCACTGCTGTGGGGTACAAACTGGGCAAAGAGCGTTTTTATTTATTAGCTGCTAGCAACAAGCTTGGCAACAAACTAAAATATTTATGAGTAGATGTAAAATACTACTTTAAATCCTGGCAATGAATAAAGTTTTCTCCATCGCGACGTTTCCAGTTCTTGGTACCATTTCTTCTGCAAGCATAATTCCAATGAAAACTCTTGACTGGGTGGTCTGTGGATTATCCACAGTAACAGTAACACATCTCAAAAAACTTTTTTTCATTGTTTTGAGCCCCACAAACAAAATTCCATTCACCGTCATTGCATGGAGGTGGCTGGAGAATATAGGCAAAGGGAAACAAAACTATCTCTCGTCATAGGTACATTTGTGCAAAACGACACGTTAAATTAGGTTTTATGCCAGCGACGGAGCACAGATGTAACCGAGACAAGCTACTGTACACAAGCACAAATTACACGTAGGTGCGAGAGATGCAACAGACGAGCACTCTCCTCGTGGCCTCCAGCCTCCTCCTGACACTCTGACAACATTGTGGCACCGGGTCGACACATACTGTCTCTCCTGACTCACCCTCATGTGGAAACTAGACACCTGAGAGTCTCACCTCCTGCGCCTGAGAATGAACGGACTCACTTGCGCACACAGTACGCTTGTTTGTGTGAATGAAAATACGTTTAACTGTATAACACGTGCAAACAGAACACATGTGACAGTAGAGCAATCAGCATACATTAAAAACACTTTTACCAATCACTGTCATCACTGTCTTAAGGAGCACTAATGCACATGAATGTATTCAGTGTTTTGTAGCTACAGAATAAGCTGTAAGAAACCAGGTGAATGAAAATGGAAAATGTAAGAAAAATGAGCAGCAGATCTCTGTAGCCTGTCTCTAATCTTTCAAAATCACTGACCAATTGGCAGTAGAGCTGGACTGCGTGAAACACAGTAGCCATTTCTGATTCTGCTGCATCGATTTTGATCATATTTTCAGATTGATCATACAAAGAAGCAAAACTGGAGTCATGGCCAATCCACCAAAGCAGGTGAAATATTCACTGTCCTTTTAGCTTTAACTTTATTTTTAACTTTGTTTGTTTGCTGAATATTTGATGCTGAGCACGTGGTGGCCTTTAGGTATAGCACCTGCCGGGACAGTGAGCCGAAAGATGATGAAATGCATTGCAGAGATGAGCTGCAGAGGTTTGTTTTCTCTCTAAATATTGAACCCCACAAGCAACCCTTTGTGCCAGTGAACCAGAACCAGCGTTAAGAAAAGATAATAATCAATGCTGCTTTAATTTAAGATTCAGGTTAGATTTCATAAAACTCAAAAACATGCTAATATCCATTTAATCCAGAGAAACACTGTAAAACCAGTTGTAATGCTATTTATTAATATTAAATTATATGGTTTCACAATTTACATGTCAGAACCACCCACTGTCTTCTGACTTCGAATGACTGAATGAAGTGAACTGAATACTTTTCACTCCAGCTATAAGCACATCTGGACATAATGAATACTTTCTTCTCAGAAAAACCTCTAGATCACTGGACTCCTTAAATCCCTTAAAACTTCATTCAAACTACTCACCGATCCCACTGTGAGTGGAATACAGCACAGCAGCATCCTGCTCGGAAACATGGAAATAAAAACACATGGCTACAACAGGGCCGCATATTGTTGAACAGCTGAGACTCGCTCACTGTTAAATTCAATTTGGGAGTGCCCCATACATTGGCATAATTAAAAACTACTCCGCAGACGGCATTAGTCAGGCTGAACGACGGAGCAGGGAAAAATGCTAACTCAGAGAGGGCGGCTCTGGAGCAAAAACAGAGTCTGAGATATATCACTTTCACCAACCACCGGTGAGTACAGTAGGCCTTTCCACAGAGGCAGAGTGCAGGAGAAGTTCATGCAGTGACGGGGATATTTGCTCCACTGTGTGATGGATGGGGCCAAAAAATTAAGAGAAACCATGTGAAGCGTGCATCAAAGACAAAGTCCTCGCATTGATGATGAATTATCGCCCGTTGGTGATTAGTGAACGCGTCAACAAAAGCAGACTGATGCATTCCTGGTCAGTTTCAGGTTAGATCTCTATAAATCTACTAATAAAGCACCGCGACAGGTTTGTTAGGAGGAGTCTAGTCAGTAATTCAATCATTTTTTTCAGACAAACAAACGCGGAGAAAACAAGAGCGATATGATGATGGAAATAGAGTGTAGAACTGGAACGTGCTGCGGAGACAAATCCCTTCATGTTCCCGTCAGAAAGATAACTCTGAAACAATATTGGCTGTATGTTCTGAGACTCGAGCAGATGTGAAAACAGTGTTTCTGCCTGGGCAGTGCTCTGGAGGCTTTGCATTTTCGACAGACACCGCCACAGCAATGTGCAAATAATGACTGAGCTTTGCTTTAGCTTGTCCTCCCAGGACGCCATCCAACAATGAGACATGAAATTGACATGACTAAGTGTTCGCCTGCTGTCTGTATCAGGAGGAAAGAAAAAAACAGATGGAGATTCTAGAGGGGGAGACTGACGAAGGGGGTAAAATGCAGGTACCTCTGTAGGTGAGGGTGTCTATATATGTGGACTTTAGTAAGTATTCATATACAGACCTATGTGTTCAACCTGTTGGACGTCTCCTTTGTTTTTACACCGAGAGTAGATATGTGTGAATGATTGAAAGGGTGTGAAGGGGCAGTTTATTTGAAAGTGTGAGTTGAAACGGATGTGGGCGTCACGGCAGTGCGTCGCTGTGCGTCAGGGGTCTGGTTCACGCCGGCTTAATCCTGACATGTAAACACAAAAGCCAGCCCCTCCAAGTAATGTGAGGTGAAGGGGTGAGGAGTTTATAATTTGCTCAGTGTCTCCGAGGCAGTTCGCTCAGAAACAACCCGGGCGGAATTGACACGGAGGACCTAAAGTTACAGTAGATAACTTGAATGACACAAAAGTTTAAAATTTAACGTCTTTAAACTCGGTTTAAAATCCTGAAATTTTCAACTTGTGACTTTATCTTGTTTTTACCATTATGATTAAAATTGGTCTCGTTCAATATTTCATCGCCTACGTCACACAAGGCGTAGCTCCAAGTCGCCAGGAGCACTGCTCTGTTTCACACTGACGCACAATGCCAAAACCAAAACACTCTCAACCATGTCCTTTCAACAGTGCGCTGAGCCGAGCCTCCACTACATGTCTGAATCGTGTGCGGAATTAGATTATTTGAGGTAGAATGAGCTCATTGGAAAGTGGATTTAAGTGAGTCGTCTGATGGTGGGTTCCTCTGATGTTCTGTCAATTCAAACTGCCAGCTGGGGGGAAAAAAAAGCACAATCACGTCAACCTCCTGGTGATAATTACAAGTAGGATATGAGGGGTGTTTTGACAGGCTCGCACCTGTAGTCGCATACTGTGGAGGCAGGAAACATTTCAGCACTTTCGTATTTAACTTTCCAGTACCATTCCCAGGCTACTTTAACAGACACACCAGGTGATTAACATAATGATCATGTTCAAAGCGTGCAGACAGACTCACTTACAATGATTATTTTCCATTATCAATCAGTCAACCTGTTATCTTGAAATCTTTAAAAACGGTGAAAACTCCCCCACACAATCGCTCACATCATTATGTGACATTGCAAAGCCGTTTTCTTTGTCTGATCATCAGGAGCTGGATGGATTGTCATGAAACGTGGTTCACACTCCCCTTCAGGATGAATTGTAATAACTTTGGGGTTCCATTAACTTTTTCATCTTTAGGTCAAAATCCTTTAAATGCTTCCATTTCTGACTAAATACCTGCAAAATGAATGACACGCCTGACGGCTTCAGCTGCACATTAGCAAATGTTGGCGTGTTAAACTGAGATGGTGAACAAGTTAAACATTATGCCATAAATACTGGAACCTTAGCTCTGTCACTGTGAGCTGAGCCTCACAGAGCCAATGACGTCGAGGCTCTGAAGTGAGAAATATATTTTCAGGTAAGACGTCGTATTTCAGGCTTCTCAAAAGAGATATCAGAGGTTTTAACTCACAAGCACCAAGAGTGGTGCCACAAACAAACAGTCTGATGATCAAGTGATCTGTGAAGTCCAGTGCTGATACATCTGTTCATCTCAACACTATATCATCAACATATTACTGTGGCTTAAAGCAGTACGAGGACAGCAGGTGCAACACTTCGTCAGACACGAGGATATGTCATTTCTGGCACCAGAGGTGGAAGCAAGATCCCATCAACAATCCTCAAGATAAAATGAAGGCTGTCGAGGTTGCTGTTGTTCGGCGGCAGCAGAGTAAACTGGGCATTTAACCGCAACTGTCAACCGGACTGACGGGAAAGATTGATGGTTATAGCACGCCAGACGGAAGAGATTCTTCTTGGCTCTAGATCCGAAGCAATCAATGAAGTCGATGTTGACAGTTTTTATCTCTCAGGGAGTGTGTCGTTTTTAGGAGTGAGAACAACGGGGGAGGGGGTGAGAGTGAGAAGTCAAAGAGTGACAGAGAGAGAAGGGAGACAGAAAGCGGAGAGAGAGAGATCATAAGAGCTTCCAGAGATTTATCTCAATTAGTCCTGACTGATTTCTGCTGTGTTTACAGAGCACGGCAGAACGTGGCAGAAGCAATCATGGTGAAGTATTTGTTCAGGGGCTACTACTAAGTACATAAACGCAACCCTACTGCATCCACAAGTCCTCAGTATTAAGAGTGTTTGATGCATAATCTGCCTTCAAACAACATCTGTCAGTACTGTTTAAACTGAATAAATATGGCTAACATGCCCAAAGCATGCAGCCAATTAGAAATTAACAACTTGGCACTGGAGAGCTCTCGTCACTCTTTTAATATGTGCATCAGAAATACAAAAACATCCCAGTTTCTTTAATTGCACGTGGTTTATCTTAAGGTGCAGGTGCTCCTTTACTGTCATCAACACTCTTGGAATAAAAAGTCAGTGAGGTCACCCTTCAGCATCTATGAAAAAACAAAGATATAAAACTAGTTTCTGCTCAAGAGTTGAAATTAATCATTTACTATCACTGGTGAAACATTGTCAAACCCACTCTAATAAATATGAGCAAGGGTGACCATTGTTTGAACAAAATGGCAACATCCTTGGGAAAAAAAAACAAAAAAACAATGCATAGTATCTATGTTGAATGTTTTATACAGGTTTTATTTTTACAAATGCAATGTGCTTCTAGGAGTCTCTCCCGTATCTACTTCCCGTTATTTTACTTTGAATTTGCACAATAATGGATCTGATTCAGACAGAGGCAAACTCTGGAGAGAAAGAAAGAGGAAAATCACAACATTTTATTCGAAATTAACTTTCAGCCCTCAAGTATAAAAAAGGCTTTTGTTTCGCCCTCTCTGACCCAAGCGTGACTTTTCTCAGCACTGCCATGCCTGCCCCACTTCCTGTGTCTTCCACTCCTCTGTCTCACATACCGAGCCAGACATTCACACACCCACGGTGACGGCTGAGCGTGACCCGGTCATCCCGCCAGGCTCAGAGGAGTTCCTGTTCGCGAGTGTGCCGCAGCTGTCTCGAGGGCTGCTGCGCCGAGCTGGGTTGGCGGGGTTGCAGTGGGTGAACCCGTGGCGAAAAGGAGGCAGGGTCCAAGGTGACGGCAGGGTTGGAGGACAGGAGATGGGGTGGGGTGGGGTGGGGGGGGTCTGTCTGGTCTATTCATGTTCTTTACACAAGACTTCCTGGCACACATGAGAGGCATAAGTTCTGGCACGTGTAGACCAGCTCGTACAGAACACATTGTGATGATGCTAAAACAAGAAAAAATGACTGTACCAGATCCTTGGTGTGTCCACGAATAAAAACTAGACTAACACTTCAATAAATTCCTGGTTTAACCTTAATTATAGTCCCCTTTTGTTTATTTAAAGGCAGAATAACACAGGTAAGGAGCTAGTTTAAGATGTGTGACTCCGTATACAGTGGAATTTCTATTTCACTGCCGATTCTAAATGTGTTTTCAATGGGAGTACAATTTCATGCCAGAAAAAGACATCTCAGAAGCACAGGAATTCACCGTTGCTATTATCATATTAGTGGAAGCAATTTTTCCTGTATTGAAAGCAGACTAACCTATATTACTCAGTCAAACTCAGATTCTGACTTTTTCATTGGCAGACCATCTACATTGTTGAGCGGTTGATTCACGGCAACAATGATCCTCCGTTCGAGCTCGTTAAATGTAAATGTAATCAGTTTAACCCGGGGTGAGACCTCAGGCGACCTTATGATTTGTGCGAAGCTGAATCAGACGCAGAGGGCGGGAGCGGCGGGCGGCACCGCGATGTTACGAAGGAACGCGCCAGACGAGGAGTCAGAAAGACAAACAGCGAAGGGCTCGGTTAAATGTGGCAGGAATGTGACAGACGGTCGGGGAAGGCGCGCTGACCCCGGGCCTGCGTGCACGGTTCCAGGTGTCTCGCCCTCCTCCCCCGCTTCGCACGCGGATGTCGAGCCTCCCCGAAGGAAACCAGGCCGGTTCCGTTGGGGAAGTCGTATAAGAGTGGGGAGGACGGGCGAGGAATCCGCATCTGCAGGCCGTCTAGTCAAAACAAGGGGGCAGCTACGCGAGGCATGACCAGAAAGGGGCCTGCACGGACACATAAACTGCGAGGACTGAACCTAAATATTACGTCTATAAAAACATGACCTAAATACTGTGTCTGTGGAGCAGAATTTTCCATCCTGTCTCCAGACTAGAATTGACACCTAGGCCTTTTACACTTGTTATGACAGATTTTAGCACCTTTGAATGACCATTATTTTCCAGGCTCGGTGAGCTTAACTTACAGTAACTGCTACAGCAGTATACCATTATGAGATACATAACCATCATCTGGCACTTCCAAAACAGATAATGGCTGCACTTGAAGTCATCGCAGTGTCTGAGCAGTACCGGTAAAAAGTGGTAGGCTTAGTAATCATTTCACGGTAGATTTAAGTCCATTCAGTTGATAAAGGTAAATCACACATTAATGGCCGGATCAATTGTTCCGAACTCGTTCTTCTTGCTTCAGTACAAAAGAAACAGTGGGAGGTGAAAGTTTCTTTTTAGGGAATTAAGTTTGCCTTCACTGTCAGACAGACAGACCGCCAGCCCAGTCCAGGATATGAATACAGACAAAAAGTCATCCAACTGCAGTGTCTGGGAGACAGCCATTACACGAAGCAGTAGATCAGAGTTCAGCAGAATCGCTACTTGTCATGGTATCTGGATGGAGAACTGAGTCTCTTTTTGATGAGCAATACTGCCAAAACAGTGCAGCAAAAAGTAAAAGTGCTGCACTCTTTCAACCAACTCCAACATTTACAGAACATCTCTTGAACTTTGTCAACTGAGCTCTTTTAAATCTTATCAGAGCTATTAATTTGGACTGATACTGAAGTGAGCTTATAACCATAACACCAACAGAAGCAAACAGCAGTCTAGTTCTGCATTTGTGAAGCTGCTTTGCCTCGTTGTCATCAGCTGTGTGGTGAAAATATCATTGATCCACCAGGTAATGGAACTGTGAAGAATCTGTTGACGAGACGAGACAGAACTGGTGCTGTCAGACAGACAGACAGACAGAGAAAAGCCAACAATTTGCAATGTATAGAGTGTCTTCAGACATGATAAATGTACCTCTTTTCTGCCCAGTGATCACCTATTATGTGGGGACAAAAATACATACACACATCATAAACTAAGCCCAAACTAGCTGTCTTGCAAGAATGATTTTTCTATCGTTTGGTTCTCTTAACATAAAGATGCAATTCTGATTTCACTGCTTAAAAGTCCAGTTTTTATGCTTGTTTGGTCATTTTCAGGCTCCAAACAACCTGCTTGTACCGGGGGTGGTGAAGTGGCACAGTGAAGGTTGTGTTTATACAGATTAGTCGGTGCAGTGCAATTTTTCCAACTCGTTTTAGTTTGCAATTTTTTTTACATTTTTTCCCTCTTTGACCACCACGTCTTGTAAAAGCAAGCACAAAGACACATGTTTTATTATTGTAGCTGGCACACAAAGAGTTTTGTTCTGTGAACCGGCCCTTTAACCCCCTGGCCTGAATGTGGAAGAACAGCAGACTGACTTCTCCACTTTGTCACAGTGAGTGAACGCAGATATCCTGCGGAGAAAACTCATTTTGGCCACTCGTGTCCAACACCGCTCTGTTTCTGTCACTACCACAAGCTTGTAACCACGATGACAGTGGTGATCAAATGCTACGCTTAAAATGTTATTTCACGGTTCAGGTCATTTTCAGGACAGGTATTTGTAGCTTTAGATACATTCCCATTTCAAACATACAAATATTTGTACACAAATCAACAAAATGCACTGAAAATATAATAAATGACAAGTCATATTGAAAAAAATATTTATTTCTCCAAATCTGGAGGGACCAACCCCAGTATTGCTGCTCATCATTGCTAACTCCCATCTGGAGCGGGACCAGATAATCCCCCGTCGGCTTCCCACCAGTGAGCCACCCAAATATAAACCATGTAACATTGGGCCAAACTAAACATACTGGTATTTAGTAGCATGATCTGTGCACTGCCATAACTGACTGCACTGAGATAAATTTGCACCATAAAATCCCCCGATCGTTGAGTCTTGCGATACCCTTTTGCCCTCCCTCACCTGAGCCACCTGAACTCTATTGCCTGAGCTGGTGCTGAAAAACTATCAATAAAGTATGTAAGCAAGCAAAAACATGCAAGTTTTGATTGGCACAAGGAATGCCAGCGGTTCAAAACTTGCATCAGAGCATCAGCGGAGAGCGGTGATGACACCCGGCAAAACAGCCTTCAACAAGTGCAACGATAAGTGTGACTATGAACTCATGCACATCAGGTCTGCACCGCACTCACTTCCTTCCTGCCAAACATAAAAACCTGAGGACACTTTTAATTAGAGCATTAGCAATATTATCTTTGAATTTATTGAAGTTATTTGGACAGTGAAGGTCACAAGAGGGAACATCAGGAGGAACTTTTAAGACATAGGTCTCTGATTTTTGAAAACAAGTGGAGCTGAAGTGAAACTAGTAAACAGTTTCAAGTTCCTGGGAATCGGCATCACAAAGAACCTGTCATTAACAAGACAAATTTCTATCTGGATAAAGAAAGCTCTGAACGGCTGGAATTCTTCAGAAATTCACATTTACAGACAAGCAATGGAAAGGATTTGGGTGCATGCAGGCCAGGACAGGTTTTTCACAGATTTTTCACACGCAAACATCATATCCTGTTTTAAGCCCTCATGGGTTTTTTTTGTTCTTTTAGAAACAGGAATATGCTTGCTTGAGTGTTCAGAAAGAAACCAGGATACCGCTGCGTGCTAATATCTTATCTAGGTTTCTAACTGCAGCTGAAAATGTGTGTAGGTCCAGCTTCAGCTGAGTGATGTAACAGAAACACAAACAATCCTGGTATCAAAAGGCATAATTTACTGACCTATTCAAGTCGATAGTATACAATTTACAGGTAAGGCAGGGTCAGATTAACGGTTTCAAAACTGCCAGTTTGTGCTATAAACATCACAACCGTCTCTAAAAGTAGAAAGCAGTAATTTATAACTGAGATAAGTTATTCAGGGATATTAATAACAGGAAATGTGTTACAGGTGGATGCCATATCATGAATAGGATCAAGAAGAAGAATACTCATGTCCTTGTAAATATACTCAATAATGTGAGGTGCCTTCGCAAAGCCTGCAGAGTGCTTAAAGACGATACACAGCCCAGCCACAGTCTGTTTACCCTGCTTCCTCCTGGCAAACAAGACAGAAGCTGAACTGTGAGACTTCTACATTCATCCCTCACACCACATCATGATTAAAAGGTTTTGGCTTTGTTTCGGTTATTTAGCAAGCACCACAAAGAGACTACAGCCTGAATGTTGTTGTGCAACCTTGTGCTGTATAATAATGCAGATGAACTGCAAGCAAATGAACTTTTTAAATAGAAAGTTGAAATTAATACTAAATTAGTGTTTGTTGTCATTCAGAAAACCGTCAAATACATTTGCTGTGCATTTAGACCAAATGTTTTTGTCAGTGACTGTGGGTTAGTCCCTCTGCTTTGTAACCACACTGCACAATGTGTCAGTGTAACATAAGGAAACAAGCATATTATTAT
Source organism: Terapon puta (assembly GCA_028564955.1). Classification (NCBI taxonomy): domain Eukaryota; kingdom Metazoa; phylum Chordata; class Actinopteri; order Centrarchiformes; family Terapontidae; genus Terapon; species Terapon puta. The sequence goes on along the minus strand of JAOXYL010000105.1, from coordinate 6,589,689 downwards.
GCAGTACAATATCAAATCAAAGACATAACTATGCTAATGACACATGGAGCCATGGCGTGCATTCAAAGCTTAAAACATTATTCCAGAATTGCATTCCTGTTTGTCTTTGTTCTGAAGAACCTTGACATTATGGAAATAATTTGGTATCTTATCTCATCACAAAATAGCATTAAATAACAGTGGGTTATTTTATGAGCAAGGAAGCAAAGGTCAACTGACAATCTGCAGCTATGCATCCAGCCTTATCGGGCCACTGTTTAATGTTACGGAATAATTAACTTTGGCTCCTTGTTGGCGTGGATTTAGACAATGCTGCAGTCTGCAGTGAACAATCATGCAGTCCATTTAGACAAGCACTCCCTTTAATAATAAAGCTTTTAAGCCACAGCTTAATGGACAGGATTCCTACAACCTTCAAGAAATGTTTAAAATGTTATTTCTGTCCATATTGACTTGTGTGGCTGAACAATAATGAACTTCAAGATGCTTACAATTACTAAAACGAATGACAAAAAGTGATGCCCCGTTCTTTAAAGGCACAGAGGGAGATGATGAAATTGTCTGAACCCATGAGTAAGTGCCCCCCTGCAGTGGCACTATAAGACCATTAGATGAACAGAAGAAAATGAAACTCAAAAGACCTCATGGATGAGGCCAGTGCACCACAAACAAAATCCCACGGCACTTAAAACAAACTACAGCGATAAACAATAACAGATCATTCCTCCTGAGCTTAGATAAGAACAACTCTGAATTTCCACATCAATTCTCCTCCTGCACCTGCATTGCACATTATCTGATCCCAAGACTTTAAGTGGTGGTTTAAAACTTTTGTTTTCCCCCCGACAGTCCAAAGGACATGAACAAAGTCTTTAAAGCAGCACATTTAACTAACCTGGATAATGATAAAATAATCTAAAGTCAAGTTTGTCTTTATAAACTCAAGATTAAAGAATAACTCTCTTGCTCCTACACTGCTTTAATGTCTGCATGACTCCCAAACCAACATCCAAAAAGGGCAAGCTTTAACAAGCCTTTTCTTCTAACAGCAACTGAGAGCAACTGAGCCTTGCCTCGTAAATTTGGCATTTAATTGGCAGCAACAAGTGGAAGAAAAAGAGGGCTGAAAATATGGGAATCAAGGCAGAGGAGACACACAGCGTCCTGGCCAACCATGCAGTAGATAGAAGAGCCATTTTCTGAGAGCTGCTCATTAATCATTCAGGTTAGAAAACAGGCTCATCCAATTAATGTCACCCAGGATGTTTGCTGGTTCCTCAGAATACGGCGCGATAATCCTGACTCAGTCTAATACTGCACAGCTCTCCCCACAGAAGGTGGCGGGGGAGACCAATCTGCATGCAAGGCCGTTGAAACGTCAGAGGTAACTATGTGATGAAAATCAATCCTCACCATTCGATCGCCTGTGAATGGGAGGTGGTAATGATTTCGATGCAGCAGGTCCGAAGACTTGATGGCAGAGCGCCTCAGATGTGATGGTGTGACTGTAATTGACCAGGTAAACAGGGGCGGGCGAAGCAGATATCATGACTACAGGAAGTGATTGATGGCATAATTGCAGCCCACAAGCAAAAAATATTTATTTTCAAAGGGGGCTGATAAAAAGACTGAAAGCTGTTTTCCATTTTCCAGAATGTCTCAGGTCAAATGATGTGGACCTGATAATTAAAGTACCATCTGCTCATATGCTCTATATTTAAACTTGCGATAACATTATGAAATTACAACCTTTATAATCATTTTATAATACGTTACACACAAGACAAGACACGTCCTTGCATTACTGACAGCTACACCATGTCTGTTGCCACAGCAGCTGTGTTAAACAGCTGGCTGGAGAACTTTGAGGGAACGTTTTCAGACAGCACATACTCTGAGAAGTGCTATAAAACACATATTACCTCTTCCATCACCAGGTACACGGAGCAACATCTCATATTTTATAGCTATAATAACTTTAATGCTAAATAATGAGGCATTATACTGTATCCAATGTGTGTTATGGATGCACTGAAGGTGATTACAGCCATTATTCTTCAGTTCTACTCGATTAAATCACTGAAGAGGCTCTCTTCTCTGTGTGCATGGATACAACCAGTTCAGAAGCATGGATCACATTATTGATGACTACTGTTAAATGCAAAATTACTGTCTCTTTTCAAACGCCCCAACACCGCCAAATAACCTCAACCATGCTACAAAAGCTTCTGCGCTTACTTTCATGAAATGAAAATGTGATTTTGTTGATTTTTCACAGTGCACCCAGCAGACAAGCACATTGACTCACACAGTAATCATGGGATGTCATCTCATTATGAACAAAAGTATCCAATTCAGCTCAACTTGCTCCACATAATTCTGTGAAAGACAATAAATAATGGTGCCTTCATTGGGCTACATCTGTGATTTTTACAGTCCTGCTATTGAAAACATATTATTTATGCTCTTGCACTTCAGACTTTGCCAATTTTTTTCATTCACCACAGCTGACGCCTCCCATGAACAGAACACAGGCGAGTAACCAAACCACTGCTATCTCCGTGTTAAATATTAAAAAAAAAGTCACAATTTAAAGGTGAGAAACGGTCCTGGCAGAGCGATGACGGCGGGGGCACATGTGCATGCAGATGTAACTCGCACCATGTTTGGCATAAATGAAATGTGGTGGCTGGAGGTAGCAGCTCCGGGCTTTTCAATCAATTTCTCTGCCGCCAGTGAAGCTGGGGACCATTAGCACCAGTGAGCCAAGCAAAGTGACTCTGATGTGAAATGACAGGGGCTTTCACAGAAGCCGCCCTACCGTTCCCCTCATTGTCATTCTCTCTCTCTCTCTCTCACACACACACACACACACACACACACACACACACACACACACACAGCCACCCTACATTGCAGCTACCCTCACTAGGCAACCAGCAGACTCACACTGTTGCTTTGTTTCGGGGAAAAAAAAATGTGTTGATTCATTCATTTCAGCTGTAATAAAAGCTCTCAGCTGGTTAAACACATGCCCAGATTAGATTTTTCTTACTTGTTTTGTCATGATCCTCATCAGCCAATCACTGTTGGAGTTGTGAAGTAACATCATCTGGGATGCTTTGAAAGCTTCCCATGAATTCTCCTGACAACCTTCATACATTATGAAGTGGCAACTCACAATAAATGTCCATATGCATTAGCGAGGGAAGTGGAGTGTATAAAGCATAAACATCTTTTTTTTCAAATGGTTGCCTTAATGAGAAAATCTACAGTGCAGCACAAGCACACATTATATGCAAAAAAAAAGGCATTGTCGTCTTACAGATGGGCGTTGCCTCACACCTTACCAGCACATCCCTTTGTATGGACTGATGCACAATATGGTAAAAAAAAAAAAAGATGTGATCTCGCTATGGCACAGCTGGTGACATGCGGTGCTGTCACAGAGGCAGGATGAAAACTTTCACTTTCATCTGTTTTATTTTTGATTTGGCATCAGCTCGAGTCAACCTTAATTGAGATGATCATAAAGGGGGTAAAAAAGGGTGGGGGTGAGGGGGTTGTTTTTCTATGAAACACGTGCGTTAACTGTTTAAAATCCTGCTCATCCTCAGCACCGACTGTCACCTGTTTGTCACCACA